>JAIUZE010005622.1:0-128465 GCA_022085475.1 Heliosperma pusillum
GTTGAATTTTCAAATTCAATAAACTTAGAGAAGTTCAACTCTTTAAATTTTCAGTTTGGAATTTGTGGCTATAAATATTAAATAGGAAGACTTTAATACAGTAGTACAAGACCGAGGGCGAGCTGAGCTAACGTAGAGTAGAGTAGAGTAGTAGGCTAGTGCAAATTGATACGAGTATTAAATTAAAATTTAAAATAGAGATTATAATGGAAATTTGGAAGTGCTCTTTTTGTCTTTCTTTATCAAAAGTGGGTGTGCCTAAGTGCCTCACTTTAAGTCCCTCCTTTGTTTTCGACCTTTTTGGTTTTGTTCTCGGATACTCTATTTTAATACAACTCATTTCACTGAAAACGGGCACTATTCATCACAAAATGAATATGGACAGTGCTTCTCTCACAATATACAAGTGGGAGGGTAAGTGAGAGATTCATTTACTCTACCCACTTGCATATTGTGAGAGGGCACTAATCGTTTCAGTTTGTGATAAATAGTGTCCGTATTCAATGATAATTTGTGATTTTACTATGATAATAATAATACAATTAGTCTTGCTTCTTGTAACGGGTCGGATCCCTCTCACAAGTTTACTACTATAATAATAATAATAATAATAATATACTATTCTCGTCTCAATCATTTGTTATCTAATTATATTTTGGGGTGTATCAATGAATTTTATCTTATTTTTATTTTTGATAAGTTTTCATACGTAAAAGGTAGTATGTAAGTGAATGAAATAATAATATTTTACTTATTTCGTTAGATATCTATTTGCATTTACTTGGTTTTTGTGCCAAAATTATAGATAACAAAAGACTGGGACGGAGGGAGTACAATATTACTCCGTATATTGATATTTATAAGATTGATTTTGGAGCAGATCTTCTTTGCCAAGCTATTTTGGACTTGTCTTTGTGCCTTATTAGTTGTTTTTCATGTGGGCATATAACATTGACGAGAAAATGTACATAATATCTAGTAATCGAGAATTTTAATGTGACTATGTGACCCTACTCTTATTTATTAGGGTTAGAGACTTTAGAAGGTGTTATGTGATTAGGTGAATACTCTTTCCATCTTATTTTAAAAAAATCATATTTTATTCATAAATATCTCAGTTAATTCTTTACGTTTTCTTAAGTGTATTTTTAACTTCTTTGGTTAGCATATACCTATTGCAAAACCATGGAAACCATGGAGTGAGAGTCAATCCGTTCTTCCCGGTCATTTGTCGTCCTTTCATTTCAGCAGATAGACTAAGGAATTAATGACCAGCCACAGCTAGTAAGAAAATTTGCTAAGTCCACACATTTTTACATCATATTCTGACTCTTAACACTTTCATTTTTCACACCTACCAAGACAAACAAATTATAAAAAAAAACCAAGAAAAAAGATTTTCCCAAAAATACTCGATGGACCACCAATTGAAAAGTTACAACAACCTTCCCCCAACCCTCTCCCTATGTCGGCCACGCCTCCCCCTCGCTCCTCTCGTCGCCAACCACCACCTACATCACCGTTTGAGCACCCACTCCCTTTCCCAACCGCCGTAGTACTACCATAATTCACCATGCGCATGTACTACCTAAGCCATGCAACAAACCACAATTGTACACCGACGGCCGTATATTGACTAGACATTACACCCTATTGCGACCAAACTCGACGAAACGACAGCCAACAACCAACCCTTCACCAAAAAACCCCTAATTGTAATTTGTTTTTCTTTAAAAAAATTCATGAAAGTGATTAAAAGACGTGTATAATAAATTTGTTGATAAAAAGGAAAATTACGTCTGATATGTGATAAATCTGAGAAACGAGAATTATATTTCTGAAAAGTGTGTTTAACATGCCTTATGATCAAACCTTATATACTAACTATCTTAAATAAGAAGACAATTAGGAATATGAAACATCTACCATATTACCTAATTACAACCAAACTATAACTCAAACTAATAATAAAATATGTGTAAAATATATATCACAATAATATGTGCAAATTAAGATCTATAGTTGATGAACTATTAATAGATTGATTTACTTTTGAGAGGAGAAGGGAGATAATTTTTTAAATTTGTTTTAAGATGAGAGATAAAATTGGAATAAGAAAGATAAAATGATTAGAATTTAATAAAACTTTGTGCTTAGATTTAGATCATGTTTGGCCTAATTCTTAAAAATGTTATTTTATTTCTTAGGCTTAAATATTTAAAAGTGGTTTTCAAAAACTAGAAGAACCAAATTGATGCTTATATTTTTATGGGTAAAAAGAGGTTTTATAGCTTTTGAGATTTTTTTTATAACTTGTAAATTATGATGAGTTTGGTCAAAAAGTGATTTAGAGTCCAAAAAAAATGTTAAAGGTTAGGTCAAACACCCACCTATCAATTACGGAGAATAATGTGGTTTGTTTGTGTTAACCAGGAGTATCCCCTACCGACGGTTGGGACAATCTTTTTCGAGATACTGAAGACAACTTAATAAATAGACTCTCAAATCTGACCATTTCATATACGAGTCATAATTCAACCCCAGCCACTTATTTAAGAGATGAATGTTCTTACCACTAACACCAAAGTTAGTGAATTACGTACAATAATTAGTGATGGGTGTGTTGACTAATTGGGCCGAGAGGGTGTGGGACCATATAATGTTTGAAGTTAAACAAGGTTGCCAAAACTGATAACAATCCAAGCTTTAGTTTTGAAAATCCTAAGTGTTAGGTAACATACTAACATAACATGTATGAAACATACAAACTATACAAGCCAATGTTGCTCTTTTGCCCCTCTCCAGCCCATGTAACGTTACAATCTCATTAATCATCAACTCTTTTATTGGATTCTTATTTCTCAAGTTAGGGTGAACTTATTTAACATTTTTATATGTAATACAATTATAATTAGGCGTAATATCTAAACTAATAATTCAATGAAACGAATTAAGTCACGTTTTTTTTAATCATTTTTTTGTCATATCATCATTGTATAATTTCACAACATAAAATTATAAAATTTCTATTAAAAATAGGAACTGTATCAGTCAATATATATCCGGTTTCTAATTTTGCCGATTCGTATCCGGTACGGTTTTTCAAAATCCATATCGTATATATGGAAATTCTTATCGAGTATATAGGAATCTATATAATTGAAATTGTATATCATATCGGATACGCATATTAATATCGTATCGTATAATTTTGTTCAGCCCTAATGCTATGTATTGGTTGATTGGCAAATGGGTTTGATGCCTTATGAAGAAAGACTTAAAGTGTAAAGTGAGAGTGATGATCCAATTTTATTAAATAAAATTTTCTTTTATAAAAAGGCTTGAAAAGAACATTGGGTCCTTCAATGGCAGAAATGACGTTGATTTAGAACTAAAGGACATTTACAAATTACATTACTATATATATCTACATGCAAAGTAGAAGATTCAAGATTGTGAACCATGATCAATTTAACACTAAAAAGGTTATTTCTTGTTTTATTTACCAAAAAAAATAAAAATCTTCGTTCATGTTTTATGATTGACATTTTTAATCCCCAATATAGACTTAATGTATAATCTTTTTCTCGAAATTTAAATTTTAAAACTAGTTGAGTGTTTTCAATTGCATTTCAAATATAAAAATGAGGAGAAGTGGTATAGATAGTCTTTTCTTATTTGTTTGTTCAGGTGTCTAGAGATTGGTCCAACTTAGATGGTACAAAGGCCAGGCTAGGCCCAAATAGTAGTTTGGGACATTGGTGTTGGACTGTTGGAACATAGTGGACTTGGACTTCAGAAGTTATACTCCAAATCTAATAACTTAATTTTAAAAAATAAAAATAAAAATAAATCGCCCACCGTGGGGCTCGAACCCACGACCACAAGGTTAAGAGCCTTGCGCTCTACCAACTGAGCTAGACGGGCTACTTGTCCATTAAATATGTTTATATATATCTAACGTCAATTCGTCACTAATTCTATTTTTAAACTCTCAATTTTGTTACAGTAGGTCTTGCTTGTGACGGGTCGGATCTTGCGACGGGTATTTTGTGAGAGGAAATGGGTAGAGGGGACAAGGTGGGCACCCCCATGTGCTTCTCCACTCACCCTTAATGGGTATTTTGCGAGAGAATATGGTATCCGTCTTAAGCTTGCGACGGATACCCCCGTCTTAAATGAGAATTTGTGATTTTGTTAAAGGTTCCCATCTAAATATCTAATCCAAGAATAATCTATGTCGAACATGAAGTTTGTGAGAAAATAAATTTTATTTGAAAGTGAGTTTAATTTCAGTAAGGATTCTCTGTCTCATTTGGTGTCCCATTTTGTGTCCCAACCCATACAGATTATGACACATCATCCAATTAATATATATACTCCATATTTTATTCTTATGATAGGTGATGTGTCATAATCTGTATGGGGTGGGACATAGACTGGGACACAAAAGTGGGACAGAGGATCCTTACTGGTTTAATTTAATATGATGATGATGATGAGGAGGAGAACCTTCTAAAAATTAGTACTCCGTATTTGTTAAGTGTATGGGTTGTCCTGGTTATCACGAAAGTGGTAATTAATTTTCTTAAGTTTGCACAATTGTGAAATCAATTACCTTAAGCTTTAACTTAATTTGATAAAATTAATGAAAAATATTGAATTTTACTGTAAAAATAACGGGAGTAATCAAAGTAACAACAGTAATTATGGGAGTAGTGAAATAATAGTATTAGCATGAGATGGAGATAAAGTTATAAGTTATAATATAATATTAACAACGAGAGTAGTGAATATTGTGTCTTATAATTTAGTTGATAAAGTTTACATCTATATCATAGAAAAATAGTAGGAGTAGTCAAATTAATAATAGTAACCGCTCAAGTACTCAAAGTATAATAATATTAACCGGGGATGTTGTGAAAGTAATTATATTAACAGTTAGAGTATTAGCTACGTCCACGTGCCAAAAGGAAGGAGAGTTATGATATTGAGTAGATTATAGATTACAGATTACAGATTTCAGAGTTCAGATTCTGATTGTTATGATATGTAAAAACGTTATTACTAGAAGAGTTTATATAGTATCCTAGACCTCCGTGATAATCTTTCAAAACGACGACTAAGAGAGTCTAAGACACATAATACACAGAAAATTGCTAGGCTAGATTGTCAAATCACCACGTCTTACTAACGACGGACACTATCTGTGATAAGCTGAAAACGGATAGTACTCCTCTCACAATATGCAAATCAGAGGGTAAGTGGGGGAACTCATTTACCCTACAGTTGTACTTGCCCTCTCCACTTGCATATTGTGATCAGAGGGGCACTTGTAATACTCCGTATTTCTTTGTACTTGGCACTTGGCCGAGTAAAGCTTACTCGACCGAGTGGGTTGGGTACTCGGACGAGTAAAGTCTACTCGACTTAGTAGGTTGGTCCGTCATCTAAATCAGTGTTTTGTTCTTGGGTACTCGGCCAACTGAGTTAGACACTCGACCGAGTAAGTCGTACTCGACGGAGTACATGTTGTATCGACCGAGTACGACGGGTTTCGGGGATTAGTCGGACAGTTGATTAAGGATTTATTAGAGGAATTATGATTTGTAATCTCAGTTACGTTTGTGATCAAAGGAAACCCTAGTTTCCTATGAAAAACTCTCTTTAATCCCTCGAGAACATCCTTAATCATCTCGTGTCGGATCCGTTCTATTGCCACTTTGTTGATTGCATTGGTAAGTGTCTATACTTTATGATTTGTATTTATTGTTATAACCGTAATTGATTTGGGGGAAATGGATGTTTAGGAGAAGGAATTCATAAAAGAAGGTTGTTGATAGAATGATTGTGATTTGCTGCGGATTTGGGAAAATGTAGAGTTTCCTTACTCAGTGTTTGTATTGCTAACTGATGTTATGAGATTATATGATTCTTGATATGTGATTGATGATGGTGTTGATGGAGTTCGGGTTTGGTGTTTGGAGATGTATTATGGTTACTATGGTTAGTGGTTTGGTAATTTCGTTGGGAGACAGATCACACCTCGAGTTCGTCCCCGTGGTTATCCCGCCACGTGGGGGATGTGCGTTGCACATTAATGTTTCGGGTTTTCTCGCTGTGGTGAGAGGGGCTTTCAACGCATGTGGCTGCGATCCAGGGTCAATAGGTGGTTTTTGTAGAGCAGGGATGGTAACCTGAGTCTACTGAGGTGTCCGCTGCGGTGCCCCTCCGGTTTCTCTTTCCCTTGTACTTATCTTGTACATTGGCCGGTATATACGATTACTGGCCTCATTATTGTTTTACAAAACTGCTCTGATCCATTGGAAAATGTTGAGCAGGTGATCAACAAGTAATTTATTGAGCTGCGCTGGGATGTTAAGGGGATCACCACTATCGAGTCATAGCTTCCGCGAAGTCTACTAGAGTTGTGCTTTAGACATTCTTTGCTTTGTCGTATGATTGTCATTTGGATTATTGGTCTAAGACGGTATGCCGTCTAGTTTTAGACTATGTATTAACTTAAATCATTTATTAAATAAAGTATTGTTTCTTTATTGCTTGTTTGATATGTACTAACTCGGGCAACCGAGATGGTAGCATTCCCATGTGTTAGAAAGGTCTTGTAAAACTCTTTAAAATATTAGGGTGTTACAACACTATCCATATTCAGCTTCACACAGATAGTCTCGGTATTCAATGAAAATTGGTGTCGTCAAATACTGAAATGTGAAACAGACGAGTACACACACTAGTACAGGATATACGGAGTACTTGGTTAGATTCGACATGTTTTGACTAAATCTCCATTTTATTATTATACAAGAGTTGTTAGATTGTTACTCCGTAACTGCTAATTGTCGGCAGCTAATTAATTCCACTTGACATACAACTTGACTAAACTATTCAATATGTTTCGTGTCGTCTTGTTCGTTACTTATTAGTAAAGTGTTTTCTTTAACGGATCAACGTTGACATTTTGTTTATTTAAAAAGTGTTGATTGGTACAACCGTAATTCAATTAACGTGCAACTACCAAGTCCAACTCTACATCAAGTTAAAACGCATGCAATTTCTATATTTTCATTGTTTTTGTTTAGTTTTCTACTAATGTTTACATCTTTAAACGTTAGGTTTAATTTGTTAAATAAACAAATTTGTTGCTTACAATTGTAATATGGAAATATAATGTACAATGTAGTTCAAATACATGATGCATTTTTTACAACCGACGAGGGTGATCATCTTGATTGTGCTCAGCACCTTTTGAATATAAGATCGGAATCACTCTCAAGGTATAAATCATAATTTATACTCCGTAACTACCAGTCGAGGCAATTTATAATGTCGATTGAGCGAGAAAGGGTAATAAGAAACCTTAAATGAAGGTCAAGGATCAATGTTTCATTACCATATAAATAAAACTTTCACTTCACTCGATCTTCTATTTTTTTGGTACAAAAAAGTTATATACAACATTACGTTTAGAACATTCACTTAAAATTGTCTGGTAAAACGTTTTTTTTTGTTTTTTTTAAGACTAACACAACAATGCAAATTCATGTTCTTATGACATATTCCTCCCCTGAGCTTTGATCAAAATGTCGAACCCATCGTCCTTTATTATTTTTATTATTATTATTTGTACTACTCTCAATTTTATCAATAGATGAACTCGACGAACCACGACCCGCCACGTGCGCCATATCAAGGCCGTCTCCAACGGGCAAATAAGCCGTCCGTACAACACTCCTACCACCATCAAGTACCCCTCTCCACTTAACCCCACCCGACGACATTTTACCACCACCGGCATTCTTACACAACAACACCGCCCCGCGGTGGCTCAACCGGGCCAACCTCAAAAACCTCGTAAAATCCTTCCGACCACAGTCAACGACCAAAAAGTCAACGCCTTCAAGCTCGCTCATAACCTCCTCTGGTTCACCGACGATTATCTCCGGCTGGGACACGGCGGTGGACACGGCGGCTATGGCGGCTATATAGGCGGCTCGGGCACGTTGGTCAGAGACAATGCAGACGTGACGGGCGGCGGTGTGGGCAGCAGCGATGGCGAGGCCGATGCTGGTGATTACAAGACCGCCGTGAGAATATGTTTCTACGATGAGTTTCGCGTTCCATCCTGCTGCCATGGCTGATATTAGCTCTGCTACTCCTGACTCTTGATCAAGTTCACACTGCCAATTTTTTTAACCCAAATTGGTTAGAATTTATCTTACCAAATCACAAAAGGATAGGGAATTTTACTGAGGTAAGAACGGTTTAGACTAACGTGTACACGGAATTTTTACTACAAAACAGGATGATTAATAAAATCGTTTACACAAACTCTTATATGAGACCGTCTGACACGATTTTTGTGTATTTCATACTCTTACATGTGTATTAAATTAAAAATTGAAACGTCTATTTACTTAATCAATTTAAGGCAATAAAGATTTGCTTCAAGATCTTTGACATTTGTCATTTAAGTTTGGTAATCTACACTTGTTGTAATTCATTGATGTGATTTCATACTAAAAAAAGTCAAACTTAGATAGGGGGTTTGGGGGTCCAGGTCATTTATGAAAAATACAAGTACTTTTGAGGGATAACGAAGGAAATTGATTATGAAATTAGTACTTATTGTGTGCTATCATTGTATGCTATAAGTCTATAACGGATAAAAAAAATGACCGTTTTATGATAAATAATTACCATTTTATGTTAAAAAGTAACTATTTCAGAAATTAGTCATTTTATAATAGTAATTGTGGCCTTTTCTTAATGTAAAATGACACTTTTACCAGCACTTAAGTACTTTTTAATTGGTGGCACCATGCGATGGTCTTTATACCATAATTTGAGTTACGAAACTAGGCGTAGTCGGGTTATGTATTGTATGCACATGATATATGTGAGATGGTGGTTTCGAGAATTATCGCCAGGCCACTTTTCAAAAATAATTATCGTTGTAATAATCATTTGACTTCAAAAAATTACTCTTTATGTTCTCTTTAAATTGTTGATATATAATTAATTGGGTAATGATAAATACAATCCTTAGGGACTGTATATAAGTATTTAATATCTTCCAAAATTGGGATTAACTTAGAAAATAAGGAGTAAATTACACAGAAAATAGTGCAATTAATACATGTATTAAATATTCTTTTCTTCTTTTGGTTTATGAAGTACAACCCTAAGACTTGTTTTTATCATTTTCCTAATTAAAATAGTATTAATACAAGATGATCAAAGTTTTTTTTTTCTCATACAATACCCTAAAAGTCACATGCTAAAACAACAAAATCAATCAATAAAGCAACAAAAAACAACAAAATCATCATCAAAAAAACATAACAGCTGCTACAAGTTCCCTCGTCATTACCAAAGAAACAAAATCAATGTAAAATATCGAAAAGGTGGCAGTAACTTACAGATTTAACAGTGTCAATATAAGCTTTGGAAGCACTTTCAGGAGACCAAACTAGCTTCATTTTCCCTTGTACTCCCGTAATAATCAATGATGGACCAATATACCCTTGATCAAATTCTCTTAAGCTTAGTGATATAAGACTATGTGTTTATATATATAAAGCAAAAATCAAAGTCTTTTTCTTAGAAAAGAAGGTAATTCAAAAGTAGAAGAAATATTGAAATAAAGTCTCAACTTTTAGAGAGGGTCACGTTATTAATACCCTTTTATATAAAGGCAGATGCGAAATGTACGTCTGACGACTGGCCTTACTTCCTACGTGTGGTATTAATCTTATAAATATCGCAAATTCTTATTTCAGACGGATTATTTTTGTCTGAAAAATAAGGCAATGTTATGTTGTCATTTTTTCGTAAAATGTAACCACAAGTTGTCAAACAATTTATGACAATTTATTTTCAATAGCGATCACATCTAGCTATAAAATGCTTACAAAATTCAGTCGTATAGATTCAGATTAAAATGGTCCGTCTAAAATAAGACCAATTGTATAACTATGGGCGACTTACATAAAACAAGCATTTTATCAACGTACAATTGAATATTTCTCTTTTGTATATTTGAAAAAGCATGCGTTTTTAAAAAATAATATAATATAATACTTGTAAGAGTTGGCTCGTTAAAATGTCGTGTATGAGCAGCGTTAACTATTATTAAAAAATAATGCTCATTCCAAGAAAAGAATAAAAAATAATGTGGATAAGGGTTGTGAAACAATTTTTTTTAGGCTAGGGTCAAGTTTAATTTAAAATTTATATATAAATTTTTGAGAAATTTTAGAGTTTATCGTACGCAAAATTGGTGGAAGAAGCTCGACTCCTTCATCACGAAGTTGAGTTTAGTTTATACAAAATTACCAAACTGACTAAAGCTAGTCTAATGAATTTTTAAAGAATAGCTAATTTAATGGATCGATGTTGTTGAGGCGCCTTCCCAAATGTGAGTGAGAGACATTGTCTCACATCGTGACATGGATAGAATGATAGTGAAGGAATTAATTAACTTTAAGAAAGTGGACTACTCCTCTAATCACTAATTAGTTTTAGGATGGAACCTCACTTGCTTGTACGCCGATTTTATGCACATAATTTTGTTTATAGGCCCATTGCGGAGGACTCAATAAGCTAAGTGGTATCAGAGTCAACAGTTCGGCTTGGGACCGTTAAGTGCGATGTGGTGACAGTGCTTGAGATGACGTACGTGAAGTAGCGTCATGGTTGCAGAGTGTCGCCCCAGCTGGAGTCTCACGCTTGGTTGACCAGAGATGCGGAGTAGCGTCAATTGAGGGGGATTTAAGCAGACACATCTGAAAGGGAGAGATTATTGAGGTCTCTTCTCATATGTGTGTTGGACATTGTTCTACATCGGCAAAATAACAGTGAATGAACTAGCTTATAAGGAAGTGAGTTCTCCTTCTATCACTAATTGGTTTTAGGAGGGAACCTCATTTTTTGTAAGCCGATCTTATGCACCTAATTTTATAAGCCCGCTGCACCTGCAGAGTCAACAAAGGTCAACTCGTTTACAAAAGTTTCTAGCTCAAGTACTTCTTTGGTCGGTTATAAACTTATATATACAAATTGGTAGGATCATTTTTTCCACTTACGTGACTTAATATAACCGTATAAACACAATTGTTATTCAGAGCAACTCCAATGGTTTATTTTCAAGGACTTGCTTGCAATTTTTAAAAACTTATAAGCACGTAGCTTACCATTGGAGTTGAAAATTTAAGTGTATCTTGCAAGCATGTTAGTTTTGTCAAGCTACATGGCTTGCTTTTAAAAAAAAAGCTAAATTATCTCATTGTTTAAAAGTAAGAATGTTGACCCATACAAGCTACAAGATGTTGCAGTTCGTCGTTGGAGCGGTATATAGCCGAAAAACAACGTAGCTTGAAAAATTAATATGGTAAATCAAACTACATCATCTATTGGAGTTGTTCTAATCAATCGTTAATAGAACTAGTATATATCCCGCGCGAATGCGCGGTTTTTAGATGGAGATATTAGAGAATATAACAATAACACCAAATGTATAACTCCATTTGAAATTTAATTATAAATAATTATTAGTAATGTTTTATATTAAGGGTTATAAAAGAGAAGGTCTCATCAACACTGTAAGATTTTCGGTTTTATCAAAACACTATATTGTTAACTTTATTTTAAAAAATATTTTTGTTATATTGTTAACTATATTCACTAAAAAGGTGCAATATAAACGTGAATTAATGACATTGGTAATACAATTACATAAGATATGTGTTCTAATAACAAATATACTTTCGTACTTCGTCTATGTTAAATAAAAGAATTTAAAAAAAATCAAAATTTAAATGTTCACATAGTATGGAGCATGATAGATATTAAGTTCAAATATAAGAAAAAAAACATATAATTCATATTTTTTCGTCTTAGAACTAAAGATATCTATGAATATTATTAACTTGCACATAACTTTGTACTCCGTATCAAAAGACAAAATAGTAGACTTATTTAGAAAGTGTTGGCTAAAAAATGGTTCGTGGCTATCTTGTTTAATTTTAAAAATAATAACAGTAAAATATTTCTAACATCATACATATAATTAGAGTAATATCATTTTTGTAACAAAATCGGAATAACTTATTTTGGCGGAGTAATTGAAAAGGTATTATACAATTTTTAAACGGAGTAGAATTATTTATTGTTTGGAATAATATGCCTAGTTGTAGTTATGATATAAAGAAGTCTAATTATAGAATAAAATTATTTTGGCGGAAAATTTTTAGTAAGCTCTTAATCTTTTAGTATAAGGGGTAATATATAGAATAAAGATATATTGCTGAAAAACAACGTAGCGTGAAAAATTAATATGGTAATCTATTAGAGTTGTTCTAATCAATCGTTAATAGAATATATCTTGATACTCCATAATGTGAATATATTTCTAATTAAAGACTTTCAGCCCACATAATAGAAAATGGTGGTTTAGAAAAAAAAATATCTAAGGGTTGACATTTACACGATGAATATATATAACTTCGTATTAAACAAGCTCAACTACCCCCATGTTGATCTTTTAATCTGAACCACATAAAGAGCATGCATGCATAAATAGAACTAAGTTTTCATCTTTCAATGGACATTGGAGAAATTGTAAGGTGGGATGTTGAGGTTACACTGTTACTGTGTTACAGTATAAGATGCCAGTTTTATAGCCCTATTTACACTCAATTGGACGCATTCTAGTCTTGGTTCATCACCATTTTACTTGCAATATGAATGTGTAGTACATACTTTATTTTTGAATGCAGTTCTCGATGCAATATTCAACTAATTTTGTCATTCAGATTTAACATTTTGTGTTGTTAACGTAATAAGGTTAAGATTGCGTACATTCGATCCCTTACCCTGTAATTTTGTGGGAGTGTATTATTTAGACACTGAGATAATCTTGTTGTTGTATGAATGTGTAGTAATTTATTTTGTAGATTAGTATGGTAATTTGAATTTGTTTTTTCCTTAGTCCCAAGCCAAAATATTTTGGGTTTGCAGATCTAGTTCTAGAAATAATGTCAAAGAAATAAAGTTCCAATTATTGGGTATGTGTCTCACAACTAAGACCCAAACCCAAGCCCGATTTATTTTTATGAAACCCTTACCCGACCCATACCCAACGGGTCTGAAAAATTAAGACCCAAACCCGACCCATAAGGGTCCGACCCGACGGGTTTGGGTCGGGTCTTGGACCCACTGTCATCCCTACTTGCGCGGTTATGTAAGATTATAGAGTAAAAACTATTATTATGTAAGTCAGTGAAGGAGTACTGAAAATGAAAAGAAAAGTGCCATTGATTTCATGCTCCAAGTCGAAAGATTTTACCAGAATGTCAATTGAAATAGGCCCTTGTATTTTAGTTGATATATGAAACATATGACACTATAATAGTAAACAGGAGAAGTGGAGAACAGTAAAAGCTAGCTAAAATATTAGACACGTGGGTAGACTCGGACCCAACCCATACCCGTCGATTATGGGTATGAGTCTAACAATTTCATACCCATGCGAATATGGGTCGGGTCTGGGTCCAAGGGTGCGGATGCGAGTATGGGTCTTGCCAGACCCGACCCATACCCAACCCGTTGCCATCCCTACACACAAGTATTGAAACGACACATAATGTGATATAATAATAATAATAACTTTAACTTATACTCATCCTTCATCAACCTCTAAAATGAAGCATGCAAGCTTACTCTAACCCCTTTTTAGAACAATATTGTAAGACGAGAAATGCCGTAACAATAAAAACAGAGATTAGATATACCGACGTAAGTAGTAGTGCCGTGGTAAAAAGCCACTGCCTTGAAAACTATTTTTCCGGTACGACCGTGGTGGCGATCAGGTAGTACAGGTAGTTCCCCAATGATAACACTACAGCCTCCACGCAGCTCCGCCCACTCGGAACTGTGAGACTTGGAACGATAACTAAAGCAGTACCCAGAAATCTTATAACAGAAGAGAGGAAGTGAGAATATGAGAGGAGATAGTTATTGTGCATGTGTTGTGTTTTGGAGAGCAGTAGGGTGCTGTATTTATAGGAGAATAGAGCAACTGCTGCAGCCAAAACCAACTCCACAAAAGCAGCAGTCACAGGACCTGGTAGTGCTCCTGAAAATCAGGCACTAACAGTCACCTTTGACTGACTAAATCAACAGTCTGTTTTCAAAAACAAAACAGACTTACTCACTCGTCTCAGGCCCAAAAAGATAGGCATAGCCCGCCGCAGGCGATTGCCAAATCCCAAATCTCAAATCCCAAATCCGGATCCGGATCCGGAACCGGCCCGGCCCGGGCATGGGCACGCGCGCGCGCGCGCTTGTGCGAGCTGAATTAAGCACCTCGCAGAGTCTCTACAAAAGACTCCCTTTACCCACTAGTGATAAGTAAGGGAAGAAGTATATATATAAACACATACACACTTCCTTTCCTCTCCTATGTGGATAGTAGAAAATAAGCTCAAAGGCTTAAAAGCCCCTATTTCCAACAATCCCCCACTAGGGGCGCCCGAGACAGAAAAAGAAATTTCTGGGTAGAGGAAGGATTGGATACTTAGGTATCAATATCTTTCGATTTGTATTGACACTTTAGTGAGATGAGGAAACAACTTACTTACAGCGAGAGAATATCTTTCGATTTGAATTCCTAGCTGAGCTTCGATTGATACCCCCCACAACACATATCATACCTTCGAATTAAGACCGGTCCGCGAAAGTGCAACGCGCTCTTTTAGAGCGATGCGTTTATCTTGGTATTGGCAGACATGTTCACAAGACTTCTCATAGTCTTGTGATCATCACACCTGCATAGGTGGCTCAAGTGCTTCTCAATAGCACTTCTCCCATGAGCCATTAAGGACATCAGTCCAACCTGGTGTATAATTCATCAAGTGCGTCTCAAAATCACTACCATAAAGGCTATGAATCATACAACGCCATATGAATGAATACTTTAGACCTAGTCAAGTGTCACTCATTCACTTGACTTAAGGACTTAAGACCCATTCCCCTCGACGTATCAACGACTAGTCTCCTAGCCAGCCCCTTAGTAAAGGGATCAGCAAGATTGCTTTCGGACTTCACATAGTCCAAAGCGATTACTCTATTACCAAGGAGTTGTTTAACTGCAGTGTGCCTTATCCGAATGTGTCTCTTTTTCGCATTATAGACACTATTCTTCGCGACACCAATAGCAGCTTGTGAGTCACAGTATTGGGAGACCGGTGTCAGCTGTCCGCCTCATACTGGTACATCAGCTAAAAGGTTTCTCAGCCATTCAACCTCTTGTCCTGCCAACTCAAGAGTTATGAACACCGATTCCATGGTAGAGCGTGCAATACAAGTCTGTTTAGAAGACTTTCACGATATAGCACCTCCACCCATGGTGAAGACATAACCACTAGTAGAACATATCTCATCGTTACCTGAAACCCAGTTCGCATCACAAAATCCTTCTAGCACAGCAGGAAATTTACCATAATGCAAACACAGATCAACTGTTCCTCTTAGGTATTTTAGTAAACGACGAAGAGCATTCCAATGTTCATTACTGGGGTTATGTGTATAACGACTCAGTCTACTAACAGCATATGCAATATCTGGTCGAGTACAGTTCATTAAAAACATCATACTACCTAGGATTTTAGCATACTCTTCTTGGGAAACACTCTTACCCAAGTTTTTACACACCGATATACTAGGATCATAGGGTGTTCTAGCAGGCACATAATCAAAGCAGTTAAACTTTTTCAACACTTTTTCAACATAATGAGATTGACTTAGACAGATTCCATAGGGGTTTCGGATGACCTTAACTCCTAGGATAACATCAGCTTCTCCTAAGTCCTTCATCTCAAACTGTGATGACAAAAATTCTTTGGTTCTAATTACCACATCCAAATTATTACCAAGTATCAACATGTCATCAACATATAGGCATATAATCACACAATCAGGTTCTATTCTTTTGGAATAAACACATGAATCAGAATTGTTAACTACAAAACCATTACTCATCAAAGTGTTGTTAAATTTCTCATACCACCGTTTAGGTGCTTGTCTCAGACCATAAAGTGACTTGTTCAGTTTACACACTTTACTCTCTTGACCTTTAATCACAAAACCTTCAGGTTGAGACATATAAATCTCTTCCCTTAGTTCACCATTCAGAAAAGCAGTTTTAACATCCATCTGATGTATAACAAGGTTATGAATAGCAGCTAAGGCGACAAGAGTTCTAATAGTCGAAATTTTGGTCACAGGAGAGTAGGTATCAAAATAATCAATGTCCTTCTTTTGTGTAAAGCCTCTAACTACAAGTCTAGCTTTGAAAATCTCTATTGTACCGTCAGGTCTCATTTTCTTTTGAAAGATCCATTTACTCGTAATGGGTTTACTACCTTTAAGTAAATCAGTCAACTTCTAAGTCTGATTAGCTACAATAGAATCAAGTTCACTTTTAATAGCATATTTCCAAAAATTAGCATCAATGGATTTCATTGCCTCACTATAAGTTTTGGGATCATCCTCTATTAAAAAAGCTGAAACAAACTCATCACTAGCACAAACAGAGTATCCAAATTCAGACAAGATAGTTGTAACATAATCATCGCCAAAGTTCTTTGGGCATCTAGGTCTTTTACTTCTTCTAGGTTCAACAGAAACATCGATAGAAGTGCTAGCACTAGGATGTGAAGACATATCAGAAGATGCAACAGATAGACTAGGAGATGATACAACAGTTTTCTGGAAAGGAAAAACATGCTCAAAAAATTCAGCGTCTCTAGCCTCAGATATAGAACGATCACTCTAAGACATAAATCTATTAACAGAGCTATTTTGAGCATAACCTATAAACACACAATCATAGGTCTTAGGTCCAACAGTAGGTCTCCTAAAATCAGGTAAACCCACTTTAGCCAAACACCCCTATATCCTAAGGAAGCTCAGGTTAGGAGGATAGCCCTTCCAAATCTCGTAGGGTGTCTGGTCGATTTTCTTATGAGGTACACGGTTAAGAATGTGACAAGCTGAAAGAATTGCTTCCCCCTACATATCGTCAGATAGGCCAGAACTTAAAAGCATAGCATTCATCATTTCTTTTAAGGTTCTATTTTTGCGTTCAGGTACACCATTAGACTGGGGTAAGTAAGGTGGACTAGTCTCATGTATTAACCCGTTTGCAGCACAGAAATCGGTTAGATAATTAGACTTATACTCACCTCCTCTATCAGATCTTACCCTTTTAATTTTCCTGTCAAGTTGGTTCTCAACTTCATTCTTAAAATTTATAAAATATTGTTCAGCTTCATCTTTAGTCTTAAGCAAATAGAGACGGGTGTATCTAGAACAGTCATCTATAAAAGTAATATAATAATTCTTGCCACCTCTACTTGCAACATTTTTGAAGTCAGCTAGGTCAGTGTGAATTAACTCAAGAAGACTCGTGTTCCTAGTAGTCACAGGTTTACTAGGTTTCTTTGTAAACTTAGCCTCAACACAGCTAACACATTTAGAGAATTCTTGACTCGTCAAACTCGGAATTAAACTCATAGTTCTAAGTTTTTTTAATGTAATCCACATTCACATGACCTAATCTACCATGCCAAACATCAAGAGACTCAGCAATATAAGCAGAAGTAGATGCAATATTATTAAAAGTTGAATCAGTGTTCAATACAAAATGACCCCCAAAAAGATAACCCTTGCCCACAAATTCCCCATTACGCGACATTACAACCTTGTCAGCCTCAAAAACAAGTTTCATACCAGCTTTGTTTAACAATGCACCAGACACGAGGTTTCGACGCAATGAGGGAACAAATAAAACATTAGTGAGAGCAAGTGTTTTCCCCGAGGTGAGTTTGAGAAAGATCTTGCCTTTGCCTGTAATCTTTGCAGATGAAGAATTACCCATGTAGACGCATTCCCCATTAGCTACTTCCTCGAACTCAGCAAATAACCCTCTGTCAGCACAGAGGTGTCTCGAAGCTCTGGTATCCAGGACCCATTCAGCAGCATTACCCACCAGATTAGCTTCCACAACCACAGCTGCAATGATGTCATCAGTTACAGCAACATTGGCTTCAGCAGATTTCTTCTCGGAGCATTGGTAGGCTTTGTGACCAACTTTTCCACAAACATAGCTAACAATAGGACCCTTAGCTTTCTGAATCTTAGGAACCGGTTTGGTATGCTTCCCTGGACCATTCTTCTTTGCAGGACTCTGGTTCTTACTCTGACCAACCTTGGCCTTACCTTTACCCTTATATTTCTCAGCATAAGACGGACCACGAGACTCAACCAGATTAGCTTTAACAGCAGCAACAACAGAAACAGTCACAGATTGACTAGCAGGAAGGTCTTTGAGGCGATTAGCCTCCTCGGTCCTCATATGTCCTATAAGTTCCTTAAGGGACAGATCTTTCTTTTTGTGTTTGAGTTGGATTCGGTAATCAGACCAGGAGGGAGGGAATTTTTCTAGCAGAAAATTAGCTACAAAAATATCATCAAGTTTCATGCCTTCATTCACGACATCAGCACATAAGTTCTCATAGACATGAACTTGTTCCATAATAGATTTCCCGCCAGCCATGTGAAATCCCAACCATTTTCCCACAACATATTTCTTTTTCCCCGCGTCATGAGCCCCATACTTGGTTTCTAAAGCCTCCCAAATAACCTTAGCCGACTTATTGACAACAAATAAATCGAACAGGGTGTTTGTCATATTATTCAAAATGTGACACCTAGCAGTTTTGTTGTCTTTTTCAAACTTTTTAACAGTTTCGTCATTAGACTTAATAACTGCTGCAGCATGAGGGGTATTCTCAACAGAAGTAATAGTTATAGGGGTAGGCGGGTCAGAAAACAACACGTAATCAATTTCCAATTGCTCAAAGAACATCAACAATTTCCGGGACCAGCGCTTATAATTATTTCCGTCTAAGGCCTCAAGTTTTGACATGTCGGGTACAATTTTCGAAATAACAGACATGGTTACAGCAACAAAATAGTTTTCAAATTGTAAGACGAGAAATGCCGTAACAATAAAAACAGAGATTAGATATACCGACGTAAGTAGTAGTGCCGTGGTAAAAAGCCACTGCCTTGAAAACTATTTTTCCGGTACGACCGTGGTGGCGATCAGCTAGTACCCAGAAATCTTAGAACAGAAGAGAGGAAGTGAGAATATGAGAGGAGATAGTTATTGTGCATGTGTTGTGTTTTGGAGAGCAGTAGGGTGCTGTATTTATAGGAGAATAGAGCAACTGCTGCAGCCAAAACCGACTCCACAAAAGCAGCAGTCAGAGGACCTGGTAGTGCTCCTGAAAATCAGGCACTAACAGTCACCTTTTACTGACTAAATCAACAGTCTGTTTCACTCGTCTCAGGCCCAAAAAGATAGGCATAGCCTGCCGCAGACAAATCCCAAATCCCAAATCCGGATCCGAAATCGGGCCAGGCCCGGACACGCGCGCGTGTGCGAGCTGAATTAAGCACCTCGCAGAATCTCTACAAAAGACCCCTTTTACCCACTAGTGATAAGTAAGGGAAGGAGTGTATATATAAACACATACACACTTCCTTTCCTCTCTTATGTGGGATAGTAGAAAATAAGCTCAAAGGCTTAAAAGACCCTATTTCCAACAAATATCAATCGAATCGCGACCTAGAATCACAATACGTTAATAACCATTATATTAGCCATACTCCTATTCATACAAAACCACTAATTGTCTAATAAAAAATGAAACTATGAATGAGCATAATATTCTCAAGTCTCAATAATCACCTTAAGGTTTTCATTGAAATGATTCATCTAATAACATGGTATCAAAGCCAACGGCTTCAAATTCTGGCAGCCTTCAATATCTCACAAAGTAGAATTTCAGTGCATGGTATGAGGGGTCGTGCACTACCACTTTTCAAGCCCAATAGACATTTGAGTGAAGAAGCGTAATAGGATATATAAATAATAGTTGGGTCTCAACTATCACCTTACAATTTTGATTGAGATACTTCGTCTAACCAACATGCACTAAGATTAAAGTCCATTGTTTGTGAAATGTTATTTCGGTTACTCAATTCATTTAATTAATTGCCTCAACATAGTACAGATGTATCAAACACATATTTGGAAAACTTAAACATTGAATGACCCAAGATATTTTGTAGGAGAAAACTTGTAAAATTGGCAATTATTAAAATTTAGTAATTTAGTAATTTAGTAATATCTTATCCTAAATGGGGATGAAGGCATGGAGTTTACAACTGCCTACGTACCTTTATTATGGCCACCTTTTTTTCCCTTCAATTAGTTGCTTTACTGTGGGTATAATGGTATTGGTATATGACTACATGAGGGAATATTTTAATTAGACTAGTTTTACACCCTTGCACGGGTTTGTTTTTCGAAAACTGTATTTATCAAAATATTTAACAAAATGAATAATCATGTTAACTTTTTGAATTCACAGACGCAGATATAAAATGCTTCATATAAAATATAAACCCAACATATGATCATTCTTGTATCAAAACATGAAAGAAGCATTAAAAAAAATTAATTCAAACATTCTAAATCGCGTTATGAATTAAAAGATTATATGAAAAACTTGATGTTCATAACTATTACATTAGAAGTGATGTAAGTAATGATATGATTAAAGCGATAATAAGAAACTTGATTTATTTTTTTTAGATAAATTTATCTTTTTCAATTGTAAAACAGTGAAAATAGCAGCATACACCAATTTTGACCTGTTTTCTAAGCATGTTGCGACGCGAGTCACCCGACTTATTTTTGACATGACCAATATTATAAACTAACTCTTTTGACAATTTTACATAACAATAACGCATATAATCCCGGAGAATGTGTTAAATTAAACTACATTTTTATCAAGTGAATATGAAATAAATTGATAGTTTGTAAAACAGTGAAAA
The DNA here is from genome assembly GCA_022085475.1 of Heliosperma pusillum. Lineage (NCBI taxonomy): Eukaryota > Viridiplantae > Streptophyta > Magnoliopsida > Caryophyllales > Caryophyllaceae > Heliosperma > Heliosperma pusillum. The sequence goes on from JAIUZE010005622.1 coordinate 20,992, forward strand.
TAGCAGCATACACCAATTTTGACCTGCTTTCTAAGCATGTTGCGACGCGAGTCACCCGACTTATTTTTGACATGACCAATATTATAAACTAACCCTTTTGACAATTTTACATAACAATAACGCATATAATCCCGGAGAATGTGTTAAATTAAACTACATTTTTATCAAGTGAGTATTAAATAAATTGATAGTTTTTCACCAATTATTATTCACTTCATTAAAATGTAATTTATTTTGTTAAATTTTTTATTTATTTATAGTTTTGTAAACTGTTATGGTTATAAATATACTATATAATAAGTTAATTTATTTTGTATTTGTTTTATAAGTATATCTATATTATTATGTGTATTATTTTCCAATAAAACTGGCATGCATAATCAACACCAATTTACGATTAGATCATCCTTTAATAAAAGGAGAATATTTTTAGTTATAAGGTATAGTTTTACTAATTTGAGTAAAAGTGGGGGAAAAGAAATATATGAATGAGTTTTTAAAATTTATACTTGAATTTTCACTGAATTATCGTAAAGCTGGAAAAAAAATTAAGCCATAAAGTATTTTATAAATATTACTTCGTTTTATAAGGTATTTTTTAATTAAATGAGGTTACAAAGTTAGTGGGTCCTAATGTACATAATGAGGTGGCTTTACCAAATTGCTTTAAATGTTTGTATTTTAATAGAATGAAGATGGGTCTGTTGGTAATGACATGTCCTCTATTTTACAAGATTTTTTTACAATTTTCAGGTTACTTAAGATAATATTTTATTACTATATTATTTTATAGTGTAATTAACCACAACTTTAAATAAATAAATAAATTTAGGGCTTTAAAGAGATTTTTTTTTCATTTTAAGACATTATAGCAAACTATTTTTCATGTTATCAATAGAGAGCAAAGTCGCTTCTAAGTAACGGCTTAAGTGCTTAGCCATACATGATACATGTAGGGAAAACACTACTTCAAATAGCGGTTTCGCTACTTTTTCCCATTTTTGTGTAAAGGGCATGCAATTTTGGAAAAAATTAAGATAAGTAAAGTCAGCTAATAATTGAAGTAGTTGTTTTACCCTCTATTAGGAATTATGGGGTCATAATTCCCATTAACTCCTAATAGGCTAATACCCTTATTTGATGATTTGAATCATTGTCAATAACAGCTAGTTTCAAATGAGCCAGAAACGATAAACATTTGGTAAATAACACTAAATATTAAAGAAATTCCATTAAATTGGTAGCTCTTTTACTTTTGTAAACAAAAATCGGTCTAATTTAAGATCTTGACACCATGTGATTTATTATTTTATTCCATTAACAAACTTGAACTAACTAAATACACCAATAATTGCACAAAATGCACACTATTGGGTCCATCACCCCCCATCATTTGGTCATGATGTAATTGACTCAACCAAATGGTTGGATAAGTTATCAGTATTTAGCTAGATAAGCTATCAAGATGACATTACTAGAATAATTAAATATTGAGAGTATTAAATAAAACTTAAATCCATCATAGTAGTACACAACTAGTACATTTGTACGTCTACCTATTTATTTGACTTGTTACTTCTATAATAAGTAACAATAAAATATTGACAAGTTGTATAATTTAGAATTTGTAAAAGAAGTACTCCCTCCTATTCTGAGCAATGTTCCCCCTTTCCATTTTCGAGAATTCACAATAACTTCCCCTTTCCTTTTTTGGTAAACTTTTATACTTATTTTAATCACATTACTCCACTACAATACCCACAATACCCATACTCTATCTTATTTTAATCACCTTACCCCACAACAATAATTATTTTAATCATTTCACTCCACAATAATACCCCACAATACATTCCCTCTCTCCAATCACCTTACCCCACTACATTAGTTTTGCTTATTTAATTAAAATCCTTAAAATTTGTGCAAAATGAGAAGGGGAAGAAAGCTTAGAATAGGAGGGAGTATAAAATAATTACTCCCTCCTAGTAACTCATTTCTTCCCCTTTACCTTTTACACAAAAATTAAGAAAATGAATTTGGACCACACAAAACACACTACCCCACATACAAATGAATTTAGACCACACAAAACACACAACCCCACATCCAAAAAGAGAAAGAGAGAAGAAAACCCGACTTATCCAATAAGGAAAGAGGGAAGAAATGACCGACTAGAAGGGAGTATATATTAGGATGTCAAATTTTGCTGGACCTTACTCATTGATCACATCCGATTAATATGTATATATATGTATAAATATACAATGTAAGTCATTCTCTAGCAAGTCAACAAAACTTTAATTTTTTTGGTACTCTATTACTTTAATTTTATTGTCGAAAAACTTAGAGACAGATAAACATCATACTTGCGTGACATATATAAAATTAAAACATATTAATCTTTAAAGAAACATATATTAGGAACATAAGAATGGACTAGAAAGATGTTTTTCTAAAGGGATTTACCATGATATACATGAGCTAATAATAATGGCTGCATCATTAGAGATGTGTTGAATAATAGATTAACCGTCTATAGAAATGCATCCCTTGTTCAATGAATTTGAGAGACTATGAGCAATGTGTTGAATGGAATTGGGTAATATGATATAATAATAATAGTTGAACCGCCTCAGCAATATCTTAAGGTTTGGTTGAAATGATTTACGGAGAATTTATTATGGCTTCAGGGCTAGCGTGACTAGGGGGTCGCCTGTTATGGAAGTAATGGGCCTGAAAAAGTGAGGCGTAAATATTATGGCTCATTTCATTAGGTTTGGTGTGAGACTAATAATTCAGGCCCAGTACTTATTACTCCCAACAAGAGGTAATACATTACTCTCCTCAACCTCCTGGAACAATTACGGAAGGAAAAAAATTGTGCCTCTCTCATCTAATTAGGTATGACATCAATCTTCATCTACCTTCATCTCTCTTCGTCTCAACATATTTTTTCTTTGAAATTTATTTTGTTGTTTGATATTTGAGATTTTGACATGATTAATTGATAAAATCATTATTTACAATAATTTTATCATCAAATATCCATGCAGAATCAATTGAAATGGCGTTAATTGATAAGTACCAATCTAAGTCGTATAACCTTTGTTTTGGTTGTTACGATTTCAATTTTGCTCAAATTTTCATGGTATTAATATTTGTTGTTGAAATTAGTTCTGGGTATTTAATTTTCTCAAAAAAAATTGACTTGTGATTGAATTGTCATTTGTTTGATTTTGAGATATGCTTGTGTATCTTGGAATTGCTTGATAATTTTTTTGTTAGATTATTCATATGTATGATATGTGGATCTTTTGAGTTATGTTTTTGATTTGGGTTTCAATTAATTTACCTAATTTGTGTAATATGTTGCTTTTGAATGGCTTTTCTAAAAAAATTGATTTGGTTATGAATGAATTGATTGAGATCGTTAATTCGCAGTGGAGCAAAATGAACAAAGAATTCTTTCTTTTAAATGGCTTGTGGCAGTGGAGCCAACATCATAGTTGGTCTCATTATTTGTCAACATTGGTGTCCTAATTTCTTATATAATTTTTATATGCTCTTTCATGCAGCAATGGCGCGTAGAATTTCGTCACGGAAACAAAAAATCATAGTTGGTCTTATTTGGTATATTAGAATGAGATCAATGATGTTGGTGTGCTTTTGTTATTACTTGATTTGTATATTAGAGTCTATGAAAAAATCTCGCAAGAAAACGTCTCACTCCGCTAAACGAACCATGAGTCAAGGGTTAAAAAATATTTCCGAGTTCCTCAACTCTGATCTAAGTTGCATAGATCAACTTCGTATGGATAGATATGCATTTGAAGTGTTATGTGGATTAATTAGGTCTCATGGTCTTCTTAGGGAGTCTAAAAATATGTTTTTAGAAGAAAGGGTAGCAATATTTTTGAATATACTAGCTCATGATCAGAAACAAAGAATGCTTGTGCAACGTTTGAAAAGGTCTAAAGAAACTGTGAGTAGAAACTTCCGTCAGATTCTAAGGGCTGTTTTACGTTTGTATAAATACTTGATAAAGACTCCACAACCTATTGAAGAGGATTGCGGTGATTCAAAGTGGAAATGGTTTAAGGTAAAAGCATAGTCATCTTAAGTCACTTTTCTTTGGCTTTAGTTTTTTTATTCATTTTGTTTGTAACTTTCAATGGATGTAGAATTGTTTTGGAGCTTTAGATGGGACACATATAAAGTTAAAAGTCCCTATCTCTGAAAAACCTAAATACCGTACAAGAAAAGGAGACATAGCTACAAATGTTTTAGCGGCTTGTACTAAGGATATGCAATTTACCTATGTTTTACCCGGCTGGGAAGGTTCAGCGGCTGATGGTAGAGTTCTAAAAGATGCTGTTAGTAGACGACATCCGCTTAAAGTTCCCCATGGTGAGGAATGATTCTCACTGTTTTTTTGGGTTAAAAGAAATGCTAGAAGTAGATAAAATTACTTAAACATGTTTATATTTTAACTTGATAGGTAGTTATTACCTAGTTGATGCTGGTTTTACAAACGGTGAAGGCTTTCTTGCTCCATATAGAGGGCAAAGGTACCATCTCAATGAATGGACCGACGGTCGACAACCAGTTAACCACATGGAGTTTTATAATATGAAGCATTCGTCGGCACGAAATGTCATTGAGAGGTGTTTTGGACTATTGAAAATGCGTTGGGCGATTCTTAGGAATTATAGTTTTTATCAGGCTGATACTCATACTGACATTATAAATGCTTGTTGTCTTGTTCATAACTTGATTCGCCGAGAAATGAGTTTTGATCCAATGGAGTCTCTATTAGATACGGAGTATGGTAGACAGTTTATGGAAGATGATGAAGACTACATAAATATAATTGACACATCTAACTCTTGGACAAAATGGAGAGATAAACTAGCTAAGGAGATGTATGATAGTTGGCGTCTACGTAGGCCTTTTAGGCATGTCGCATATGTTTGACACTGTTTTTTATCAGATGTATTGCTTGTTTATGATAGACTATCCTGTTTTGTATCAGACTTATGATTGTTTAGCTATGAAATATGTACGAAGAAACAATTTCAATTAAATGCATTTTTAATGTCAAATGTCTGCTTTTATTAAATTTTCTATATACATAGTATCCACATGGCCGAAACTGAAGCTAATAGCGAAAAGATCGGTCCGAGAAGGTGGACTGTAGACGAGGATACTTTATTGGTGGAATGTGCTTGCTTTGCATGTGGGAGGAAAATGGAAGGCTGAAGGGGGGTTAAAATTGGTTATTTAGTGCATGTGGAGAAGTAATCCTAGGACCAAAAATTTTGCCCGATGCCGGACTAAAGCAATAACATTGAGTCAAGATTGGGTTATCTTAGGAAAGCGATTTAAGGCATTGCTTGGAGATTAACAAAAGGAAAGTGGATTCGGAGGGATGATAGTGTCAAACTGGTAAACGGTGGACCGCAAGATATTTATGAAATGGTGTAAGGTAAGCTTCTTTTAAAACATCTTTAAATGTAATTGAATTTGCATTCCTTGTGCAGTTTGTTTGGGCTTTACTGTATTATTGATGCGGTTGCTTTGACATTTGTGTTTTCAAAAAGGGACAATTATTTATCGTTTTTTTGGCTTTGGGGGGACCGCACAATGGTTTATAGGTGCTTTCGGTTGTTGTTTGATGATGTTTCTCTTTACAGCAAGATGTTAGTTTGGCTCTAGTCAGAATGCTTTTGATATGCCTTTCAATTTTTTTCAAATGATGTTTGATGATTTTTCGTTTGGCAGAGTCACAAAGATGCAAGAGGCATGTATCGGAAATCATTTCCATTATTTGATGCAATGGAGGAAATTTATTCTAAAGACAGGGCAACCGGTTTTAAAGGTAATACGGCTCTTGATAGAGATGATCAAGATGTCATTAATGAGACAACTGAAGATGCACAACAAGATGTTCAAAGTGGCGAAGTGTCAACGGAAGGATCAGAAACAGGTAAAAGAAGTGGGGATGGAAGTTTGGGGCAACCAAGTAAGAAAAAGTTGCGAAAGAACAAAGAAATTGCTAATGTGCAAAAGAGTTTCGAAAATCTAATGGGAACCATGCTTCAAAATAGTAATGATCAAATTGCTCAATTGACCGCAATGCTGGAAGCACCAAAGAATTATAAGGTTGGTTTGCGTGAAGAGTTAGGCAAGGTTCAAGGTATTCCGAGGGTCAATATTCTAACTTTGTGCTCGATAATGACGGAGAGCGATGTTGCTGTTTTCCGTGACTTGACGGAGGAGGACGAGAAATATGATTTCTTAGCTATGGTTTTGAGCAGGCCTTAGCTTGTTTCATTGGTAATTATGTTTGACAAACAATATTTTTTGTTAAGCCTCTTTTTGTAACGTAATAAGCTAAAAAAACTTGGGAGTGTTGGATTAATTATAATTTACAGCAAGGTTTATCTTCATGTGTGTACTGATTTGTGTACTTGTTTTAAGTGCAAAGCCCTACTGTCATTTTTGTTGGCTGGAAATTTTACTACCACACCAAACTTAGTGATATATTAAGCCAGTAATTATTACTTAGCATTGCCAAACCAAACAACCAGGAAAAGTTTCATCTTGAATCAATTACTAGGGTAATTATCTCTCCATATAAATGTCCCCCTTAATTATTATGGGTATAACAGGCGACCCCTTAGGGGTCGCCTGTTATACCCATAATAATTAAGGGGGACATTTATATGGAGAGATAATTACCCTAGTAATTGATTCAAGATGAAACTTTTCCTGGTTGTTTGGTTTGGCAATGCTAAGTAATAATTACTGGCTTAATATATCACTAAGTTTGGTGTGGTAGTAAAATTTCCAGCCAACAAAAATGACAGTAGGGCTTTGCACTTAAAACAAGTACACAAATCAGTACACACATGAAGATAAACCTTGCTGTAAATTATAATTAATCCAACACTCCCAAGTTTTTTTAGCTTATTACGTTACAAAAAGAGGCTTAACAAAAAATATTGTTTGTCAAACATAATTACCAATGAAACAAGCTAAGGCCTGCTCAAAACCATAGCTAAGAAATCATATTTCTCGTCCTCCTCCGTCAAGTCACGGAAAACAGCAACATCGCTCTCCGTCATTATCGAGCACAAAGTTAGAATATTGACCCTCGGAATACCTTGAACCTTGCCTAACTCTTCACGCAAACCAACCTTATAATTCTTTGGTGCTTCCAGCATTGCGGTCAATTGAGCAATTTGATCATTACTATTTTGAAGCATGGTTCCCATTAGATTTTCGAAACTCTTTTGCACATTAGCAATTTCTTTGTTCTTTCGCAACTTTTTCTTACTTGGTTGCCCCAAACTTCCATCCCCACTTCTTTTACCTGTTTCTGATCCTTCCGTTGACACTTCGCCACTTTGAACATCTTGTTGTGCATCTTCAGTTGTCTCATTAATGACATCTTGATCATCTCTATCAAGAGCCGTATTACCTTTAAAACCGGTTGCCCTGTCTTTAGAATAAATTTCCTCCATTGCATCAAATAATGGAAATGATTTCCGATACATGCCTCTTGCATCTTTGTGACTCTGCCAAACGAAAAATCATCAAACATCATTTGAAAAAAATTGAAAGGCATATCAAAAGCATTCTGACTAGAGCCAAACTAACATCTTGCTGTAAAGAGAAACATCATCAAACAACAACCGAAAGCGACCTATAACAGTGTGAGCCAAAGCCAAAAAACAGTATAAAATAATTGTCCTTTTGAAAAACAGTAAATGTCAAGCAACCTGCATCAAATAATACAGTAAAAGCCAAACAAACTGCATCAAGTAATGCAAATTCAATTACAATATTAAAGAGGTTTAAAAGAAGCTTACCTTACACCATTCATCAAATATCTTGCGGTCACCGGTTACCATTTTGACACTATCATCCCATCCGAATCCACTTCCCTTTTGTTTAATCTCAAGCAATGCATTAAATCGCTTTCTAAGATAACCCAATCTTGACTCAATGTTATTTGCTTTAAGTCCGGCATCGGGCATTTTGTCTAGGATTAACTTCTCCAAATGCACTAAATAACCAGATTTGAACCCCCCTTCAGCCTTCCATTTTCCCTCCACATGCAAAGCAAGCAACAATTCCACCAATAAAGTATCCTCGTCTACAGTCCACCTTCTCGGACCGATCTTTTCGCTATTAGCTTCAGTTTCGGCCATGTGGATACTATGTATATAGAAAATTTAATAAAAGCAGACATTTGACATTAAAAATGCATTTAATTGAAATTGTTTCTTCGTACATATTTCATAGCTAAACAATCATAAGTCTGATACAAAACAGGATAGTCTATCATAAACAAGCAATACATCTGATAAAAAACAGTGTCAAACATATGCGACATGCCTAAAAGGCCTACGTAGACGCCAACTATCATACATCTCCTTAGCTAGTTTATCTCTCCATTTTGTCCAAGAGTTAGATGTGTCAATTATATTTATGTAGTCTTCATCATCTTCCATAAACTGTCTACCATACTCCGTATCTAATAGAGACTCCATTGGATCAAAACTCATTTCTCGGCGAATCAAGTTATGAACAAGACAACAAGCATTTATAATGTCAGTATGAGTATCAGCCTGATAAAAACTATAATTCCTAAGAATCGCCCAACGCATTTTCAATAGTCCAAAACACCTCTCAATGACATTTCGTGCCGACGAATGCTTCATATTATAAAACTCCATGTGGTTAACTGGTTGTCGACCGTCGGTCCATTCATTGAGATGGTACCTTTGCCCTCTATATGGAGCAAGAAAGCCTTCACCGTTTGTAAAACCAGCATCAACTAGGTAATAACTACCTATCAAGTTAAAATATAAACATGTTTAAGTAATTTTATCTACTTCTAGCATTTCTTTTAACCCAAAAAAACAGTGAGAATCATTCCTCACCATGGGGAACTTTAAGCGGATGTCGTCTACTAACAGCATCTTTTAGAACTCTACCATCAGCCGCTGAACCTTCCCAGCCGGGTAAAACATAGGTAAATTGCATATCCTTAGTACAAGCCGCTAAAACATTTGTAGCTATGTCTCCTTTTCTTGTACGGTATTTAGGTTTTTCAGAGATAGGGACTTTTAACTTTATATGTGTCCCATCTAAAGCTCCAAAACAATTCTACATCCATTGAAAGTTACAAACAAAATGAATAAAAAAACTAAAGCCAAAGAAAAGTGACTTAAGATGACTATGCTTTTACCTTAAACCATTTCCACTTTGAATCACCGCAATCCTCTTCAATAGGTTGTGGAGTCTTTATCAAGTATTTATACAAACGTAAAACAGCCCTTAGAATCTGACGGAAGTTTCTACTCACAGTTTCTTTAGACCTTTTCAAACGTTGCACAAGCATTCTTTGTTTCTGATCATGAGCTAGTATATTCAAAAATATTGCTACCCTTTCTTCTAAAAACATATTTTTAGACTCCCTAAGAAGACCATGAGACCTAATTAATCCACATAACACTTCAAATGCATATCTATCCATACGAAGTTGATCTATGCAACTTAGATCAGAGTTGAGGAACTCGGAAATATTTTTTAACCCTTGACTCATGGTTCGTTTAGCGGAGTGAGACGTTTTCTTGCGAGATTTTTTCATAGACTCTAATATACAAATCAAGTAATAACAAAAGCACACCAACATCATTGATCTCATTCTAATATACCAAATAAGACCAACTATGATTTTTTGTTTCCGTGACGAAATTCTACGCGCCATTGCTGCATGAAAGAGCATATAAAAATTATATAAGAAATTAGGACACCAATGTTGACAAATAATGAGACCAACTATGATGTTGGCTCCACTGCCACAAGCCATTTAAAAGAAAGAATTCTTTGTTCATTTTGCTCCACTGCGAATTAACGATCTCAATCAATTCATTCATAACCAAATCAATTTTTTTAGAAAAGCCATTCAAAAGCAACATATTACACAAATTAGGTAAATTAATTGAAACCCAAATCAAAAACATAACTCAAAAGATCCACATATCATACATATGAATAATCTAACAAAAAAATTATCAAGCAATTCCAAGATACACAAGCATATCTCAAAATCAAACAAATGACAATTCAATCACAAGTCAATTTTTTTTGAGAAAATTAAATACCCAGAACTAATTTCAACAACAAATATTAATACCATGAAAATTTGAGCAAAATTGAAATCGTAACAACCAAAACAAAGGTTATACGACTTAGATTGGTACTTATCAATTAACGCCATTTCAATTGATTCTGCATGGATATTTGATGATAAAATTATTGTAAATAATGATTTTATCAATTAATCATGTCAAAATCTCAAATATCAAACAACAAAATAAATTTCAAAGAAAAAATATGTTGAGACGAAGAGAGATGAAGGTAGATGAAGATTGATGTCATACCTAATTAGATGAGAGAGGCACAATTTTTTTCCTTCCGTAATTGTTCCAGGAGGTTGAGGAGAGTAATGTATTACCTCTTGTTGGGAGTAATAAGTACTGGGCCTGAATTATTAGTCTCACACCAAACCTAATGAAATGAGCCATAATATTTACGCCTCACTTTTTCAGGCCCATTACTTCCATAACAGGCGACCCCTAAATGTTACTGATTCAAATCTTAACACCCTCCAATATTTAACAAAGTGGAATTGAACCTCATCCATCACCTTAAGAATAATATACCTAATATGATAATATATCTCTAATATTGAGTCTAGCCTCCTCGCTCTCTTGGTCTAGATGGGAGAAAACTGAGCTCACATATTTGGACCTGGTTTAGACGTATGATTTTTACGTTGTTTTTTTTTTGGTGGAGATGATTTCAACAATACAAGACCAAAATATTACAACGAAAAAAAAAACGTGAAGTAGTTTAATATGACCTCGTCTAAATCTATTATTGAATGTACATCTCCCACTTTTGGTCTTAGGCTTGGATATAATCTCCCACGTCTGCACGTCTGATTGTAAGATAGGTTCATTGTAATTATTTCGTCTAATTTTTTTTGTTATCAAGTTTGTACAGATATGTAAATTATTGAATTAATTTGTTGTTTATTTTTTTTATTGAAATGGAAAAGGTAAGAAAAAAGAAGTGCTAAAAGTGAAAGGTAAATTAAAAAAAATTGGGACAAAAGTGGACGGTGTGAAGTAAAATGTCAACAATACTTATTGCCCAAAAACATGAGCTTCAATTGGAACAATATTTTTTTTAATGAAGTATACATTTGATCGCATTACAATAAAAGTGAGGGAAAACCTGAGACATAATCTCCATAATATTTCCGACTTAAACACTAGACTAATACATATTCTTTGAATTGACACATAATTGCGAAATCCCAACTTTAACACTTCCTCAAGATCGGATTTTTTTTCTCCTCCTCATCGTCATTGCTATGTCAAATTTTCGCCAACTTGTTTGCCATGCAACCAAGCGGCGAAACAAGGAAAGTAGTACAGTACTCCTAACAATTGTCGCTCATCCATAGAGTCAGTTCAATGAGAAAATTGAAACTTTCAGTCATCATTTTCTTTTACTTCTAAGTTGCCCTTCTGAATTACTAATTTCGTCTCCTATAAATTTTCAACTTATGTTTTTACCTTCCCATAGTTTAAATGCTTATTCCGTCACAGTGTAAAACATTAGCGTTCCGACATCAACAACGCTTGGGTTTCGGCCCTTCAGCTGGTTTGATTTACATCACTAAGAAACCAAGTATGCGTAAAAGTAAAAACAACCAAATACCGCCTTATATTACACAGCCTAATCGTACAAATCTATACATTCCGAGATTCCGAGTAGCAACATTATTTCTAAACTTCTGATTTCTGAGTTCTGACCTTTGCAACCTATAAAAAGGTGAAACAATCCCTAAAATCTTAATTCAAAAGTGTCGAAAAAATCACAAACTCGTCTATCACCCCGTTAGATTTTGAAAATTGCATTCTCTGGTTCCGTAATTGCTTGCATTCACCCTCAAGAGCTAGTTGCATTGCTGAGTTCATCCAACTCTTCCACCACTTCCCTCATGTTCGGTCTTTGGCCCGGGAGCTCATGGATACACCACAACCCGAGTTTAACCATCTTCGCGGCCTCAGAAACTGAGAAATTACCGCTAAGTGTCTGATCAACGAAATCCTCTAGCTTACTAGACTCGGCTTGAGTCCTCATTGCATTGGTTAGTTGCTGTTTTCCACAAATAACATGAAGGACTATAACCCCAAATGCATAGACATCGCTCTTTTCAGTGAATCGACCAGTGGTTATGTATTCTGGTGCTAGGTATCCCATAGCCGCACTGAGTTTAAGGGCTGAGAAAATTGTATCATCAGCTAGAATCTTACGTATACCCGAGTCTAGGATCAAAGGGTTGAACTGGTCGTCTATCAGTATTTTCTCTGCTGATATATTTTGGTGAAGCAAAGGTGGTTTGCTCGGATTTTCTTCGTGCAAATAATGTAAACCTGCACAAGCGATAAATTGTGAAGACGTGAAATATCATATTTTTAGAATTCATGAGGCCAAGTTGATGTGAAGAATGATGAATACCTTTGGCAATGCCGGTGATAATGGTAACCCGTGTAGACCAATCAAGAACCAAGCCGCTTTCATGGCTGACATCAAGATACTTGGTGAGGTTTCCATTAGGAACAAAATCGTAAATAAGAAAACACTCACCACGACCTCTTGAGCAACAAAACCCTCTCAAATTGACAAGATTTTGATGCCGGAGTGAAACAAGCAAGTTCAATCCTGCTACAAACTCCGCCTCCTCAGACTTACAACTACCCACATTTACACTTTTAATAGCTACAATCGATCCGTCTCTCAAAACCCCCTTGTACACAGTTGAGAAGTTCCCTCTTCCCAACACATTTTCCTCCAAAAAGTACTGAGTTGCAGATTCAACATCCTCCAAATTGTACCTAAAGTTCTGAAGAGCTTCTTGATAAAACTCCACACTGTTCAGCCCATCGGCCAGCGGGTCCCACCCTGTCGAGTACGCTAGACTGACGAGAGGTGAAGCACTCTTACTATGCAAATCATTGTGATGGTCAATGCTGAGCCTGCTCTCGGAGGCCTCAACTGTTGTCCCTACCTTTTGTTTTTGTCTCCTGTATCTGATAAATGTCAGGAAAATAGCTGCAGCAACTGCAATTGATGCGGTAATCACCCCCGTAACAATGACTATATGAGGAAATTTGTTGGTCTTTGAACATGTATGCTGGTTACAACTTGTGGTTAAATTCGTAATTTTGGGTTCCTCTTTCACTGCTGTGTCATTTTTCAAGATCATACCAAAGGGTCGTGGCGTGTTAATTTCCACATTTCCGCTGTCAAAGGCCGTGCAAGCTCTCGAACCGGAAAACCCAGTTCCACACAGTCTTGAATTGTTTCCGTATGAAAATCCCGTGCCTAAGCTCTTCAATGCTACGATTTCCATCCAATAACACAACACTCACATTAGAATCATAATGCTAATTAAAAAAACATCAAATTGCAGAACTGTACACTCCAGAGAGCTTACAAGTTGGAATAACTCCCGAAAGAGAATTGTTTCGGATATCAAGAATTTGAAGGTTTTGGATGTTGGCTAAAGCCACCGGAATGGGCCCGGAAAGATGATTGTAGCTTAAATCAAGCCTCTTTAGCGATCCCAAGTCTCCTAAGTTCGGAGGTATAGGACCGGTTAACTGATTATACTGCAATAACAGGACACCAAGTTTGCTCAATGAGCCTATTTCTGCAGGAATGTTTCCTGTCAAGTTGTTACATCCCAGGTCCATAACTGCATTTCAAAGTGATCATTCAATTAGGCCAATTTTTTTGCAAAACAAGATTTTATATGAATTATTAGCCTTTTGTATGTTTTAAGTAGAATTTGCATCTTATTTCTTACAACTTTTGCTTATTTTGGCACCTCTGGGAAGAGTTACAATCTCCTATAAAATATCTTTTGAAGTTGTTGAGTTCTTGTTGACATCCTTTTGATGAGACAATAAATCACATTTGTTCTTCTAACTCTTCTCACAACTATTTCTTAAGACCGTCTCAAGTTACAACGACGGTCACAACTAATTTAAGTAAAGTAAAAATAAAAGGAGTGATTTGTAATGTGTTAGGTTAAGATGGTCTTAACTAAGACCAACTACTTCAAACAAATACAACCACCAACAACACTACCATATTGTTTTAAACGTCTCCCCAAATTGCGGGGCAGGGGTGGATGTAGGCAACTTTAACGCGATGTTAACAAGAAAAATAAGCTATTCCTTAGTCACTTAGTGACCCAATACGAAAATCGAGCATCAAGCAAGTGTTACTTAGTAACAAAAGAAGTATAGTTACTTTAGTAAGTCATTTTTCATTTGAAGTATTTAAAATATAGTTCAATTCACATACGTTGTCCTTTATTTATTGTAGGCGGAATCATTTGAGACACCGATGACGACCGAGAACTAGGAAATTACATCTGTTACTAGTACTAATATAACTCTATGTTTAGGAGACAATTAAGGTACAATTTATGATGTGGCAAAAGTTTGTTTCTATAAATGGTTATTCCCTCAATTATTCAAGATGGTTGGCAACAACCACAGTTTCATGTTATTAATGAATCACAAAATTTCACAATAATGGTTCAGACAATAACTCTTCACATTACTATTATTGCTCCACATTTATTTAGTCGGCACTATCCGTCATAAGTTGAAGACGGATAGTGTCCCTCTCATAATTAGGGGTGTTTACTGGTCCAAAACCGGACCGGACCGGTTGGACACGCAGACCGGATACCCTCTTTTTCCAAGACCGGAGACCGGACCGGCTAAGAAGGGACCCGGGCGCATATTGTGAGAGCGGCACTATCCGTCATCAAATTGTGACAGATAATACACGTCTTCAATGAAAATTTGTGTTAATATTATTACAGTAGGTCTTGCTTAAGACGGGTCGGATCTTACAACGGGTATTTTGTGAGAGGAAATGGGTAGAGGAGACAAGGTGAGCTCCCCCCATGTGCTCTCCACTCACCCTTGATGGGTATTTTGTGAGAGAATATGATATCCGTCTTAAGCTTAAGACGGATACCTCCATCTGAAATAAGAATTTGTGATATTATTATGCTTACCACTTCAATTTATCTGACTTTTTACAAAGCAAACGCTTCCATGTAAAATACTACTCCATACTATCGTAAATTAGTAGGTCTTGCTTGCGACGGATCGGATCTTGCGACGGGTATTTTGTGAGAGAAAATGGGTAGAGGGGACAAGGTGGGCACCCCCCATGTGCTTCTTCACTCACCCTTGATGGGTATTTTGTGAGAGAATATGGTATCCGTCTTAAGCTTGCGACGGATAGTGTCCGTGACAAATGAGAATTTGTGATCGTAAATTAGTAACTTTACATGGACAGCTTGAATATAATGTTTAGTACAATTATGAAAATTTAATTTAATTTTAAAGAATCAGGACTCTAATTGACTAGTGTAGTACAATTTCCTCCATCATAGTACTAAAAAGTTATGATGAAAAATAATTATTACGGAGTATTTCTTTCGACTTTAAAATATGATTGGGTTAAATTAATCGTAAATTCTCATTTCAGATGTCCATTTTAGAGTCCGATGTAAATTCTCATATTTTTAGGTGTCAGGATGAGACATGTCGTAAATTAAAACACCCTTATAGAGACTTAAGTTATAACGAGTTACTCGATGATTCAAAATCATTTTTATATCGCTAAAATTATCTGTCAGAATTTTTTTTTTTTAAAAAAAACCATGAAATTCGACTAAAAATTCATTGTTCTGGTTGCTCATTTAGGAAGCGACTGACCCCTAGCTCCACCACTGTTTCGTTTTGCTTAAATCTTTAAAATTAATAAGGAGTAATTATGAAGTACAAAATTCTTCAATTACCCCACTAATTAAAAAATTAACACTAATTTTCCAATAATAAGAGGACTAACCTTGGAGATTGGCCATGTGAGAAATTTCATGGGGAATAACCCCAGAAAAATTATTAAAATCAAGATAAAGGTCAGTAAGCTCATTAAGATTAGCAATTTCTCTTGGAATTTCACCATTAATAGAATTATAATGCAGGTAAATCCCTGATAAACTCTTCAATTCTCCGATAGCCGGCGACAATTCTCCGTAAAGACCTCTATCAACTAATGTAATATTCGCCACTTTGTGTTGTTCATTGCAAGCAACTCCTTCAAATAATCCATTACATGGGTCACCATTAACTTGCCATGTTTTTAACAGTTTGTTTTGTGGGTCTAATGATGCTTTTATCTTCATTAATGCTGTAATTTCTGTGTTTGCTATGATTACTTGAGCTAAATTTGATAAAATGAGTATTAATAAAATGTTGGTTGAATGATTTTTTACCATATTTGGGGTTGAATGGCAAGAAAAATGATAGGTGTTCTTGGGTTTGAAGTGTTTTTGTTGCTACTTTGTAGCGGGATTATAGAATTAGGTGCAGAAGAGCGGGATTATGGTGAATTGAAACAGGGGAAAACAGAGGAATGCAGAGGGTTTTTTTGGATTGTGGAAAATGAGATGTAGTGGGAACATGAAAGAGGTGAATGTAGTATTTTCAAACAGAGCATATGAGATTGGTGTAAAGTTGCTGGCTTTGTTTGGTTAGATTTCACACACTAGACTTTTGAA
This sequence comes from Heliosperma pusillum, assembly GCA_022085475.1. NCBI lineage: Eukaryota > Viridiplantae > Streptophyta > Magnoliopsida > Caryophyllales > Caryophyllaceae > Heliosperma > Heliosperma pusillum. The sequence continues at coordinate 37,736 of JAIUZE010005622.1, forward strand.
CCAAGTGATATTTTTTCGGGGATGCATAGCGCCACTACAAAAATGACTAATGTCGTATATAATTATGAGACACTGAATAGTAACGTGTCCTTAGAGTCACATTGTATTTGAGTAGCGTTATCATTTTCCTTTTGTTTGACTTGGGTTAATTAGTTAATTACTACTCCAATTTGGCATTGTTCTTTTGGACTTTAAGCCTCTTTTTAATTCAGTTTAACTTTCATAAGTTCAATTTAGCTTTTATAAGTCTCGTTTAGTTTACTGCAACTTTTATAAGTTCAGCTCGAAAAACATATGAATTGTCCAATTCATGTGAATTGTTCAAATGTCATTTGGTTAGGATATAATAAACGAATTCATACTAGTAGGCTAGGTAATCAAATTCATTCATTATGAGAAATGCAAGTTATGTGAATTTGGGTTAACCAAACATTCTCAAATTTCCAATTCAAGAAAATTTTTAGCTCACCTATATTTATAACAATAAGCAAATAACACCTTAAATATCTTGTAAAACTATTTTGAAAATAGTTACTTGAGACTTTTCAACCAATTCAAGTACAAAGGTATTGTGAAAAAATATTTTGTGGCGAATGCTACGATAAAGTTTAATGACCAAGAGATTATAACCAACGAAAAACGCGCATTAACACAAAAAATAGATAAAAAATAAAATGGATATAGCCAATATTTAAAAGGTTATTAAAAATCGATAAAGGAATACGAAACATAATATCATAACAAGTTATATGACCGTTTAATGCAAGAATTAGTAATATACATTGGTGGAGCTAGGGGGTTAGCAGGGGCGCTCGTCCCCCTGGCGGATGAGATTTTAGAATTTTTTAGTTAGATATTTCGAAAAAGTTTCGAGTGTACCTTATGTTATAAGGCGTTCGTCCTCCCTCTTCCTAAAATTTTTCACCCCTAAATTGAAATCCCGGTTCCGCCACTGGTAATATATTTTCCTTTTGTTTGTGTTATTTAACTTTATTAATGTATTTAGTGGGTCATTAGCGATTGGAGTGTGCTAGTATTAGTACAATTAATAATGTCATGGAATTGGAAAGGGACGAATTTGGTATTAGTGTTCTGGTGATTAGAGAGGAGTTGATGGAAGACTAATCAAAGAGCCAATATTTTGAAACTAAGTGGCTTGATTAGTGGAAAATTATCAACTTTAAAGCTTTTTCGCCTAATTAGTCACAAAAATCTCATGGTTTCTTCTACCCAATAGCACTATAGTCTATAATACCAGTGGAAAAATATATGTATTGCATAAAACGGTTTTTCTAATATGTGCCAACTAGGTACATGTTAATAAAAAACTAAAATGGAAAGAATTAAATGATGTTTTTATGGGAAATTGAATTTTACTATTATTTTTCCTATTATTTTAAAGAAAAACATTTAATTCATTCTATTTTGGTTTTCTTAACATGTGCCTAGTGGGCACATGTTAGAAAAATCGTGCATAAAATATGGCTGATTAAGTGTGGTACAAATATTTATTATCTGTTCCAAAAAAGAAAATTATTTATTATTTTGTCTGGCCACGATCGCCTTTTAAGTGTTTTAACCATCTTAAGGGGAATGAATAATGATTTTTTAGGACACATCTTATCTATTTGCTCTTTATACAGATCTCCCAAAAATTTATGCGTCGTCGTGGTGTAAGTGTATCTTGTTGTAGCTACTTTTGTGAAGCTTAGTTAATTAAGAAGAGAAAAGAGATGTTTGTACCTTTGGCCATCTCTAATTGTCCCCTCAAAAGTCCACTTTATCTGTCACCCCAATCATTAATTTAATTTCTTATTCGAATAACGTGATATTTAAGTCTAACTCTCAGAGTTATATTTGTACTATATAAAAATGTATTTATTAAAACTATTTAAATGAATATTATTGTGAAACAATATGTTATGCAATTATCTTTAAAATAGTAATCTTTCTAAAAAAAATTAGAATTGCCCACCTATTCCTGAGAGTAGGAGGTAATTGTCAAGTAATTTTGTGGTGTATAATGGTTATGAATTACAGTATTTAGTGTTGTCTTTGTAAATTAATTTATATCCCAAAATAACTTTTACAAACTCACATTGTTATAATTTTTAATAACTAAATATGGTTGTTGAAAGAATTTAAGAGCCCAAGTTCCTGAAGTTAGTATGAGACCTCAAATAATTTTTTTTAAAAAAAAAGATCAGGTAGTAATTTTACTTGAACTTGGGCACTCATATAGTCATATACAAGTACTTAATGAACTTGGGCACTCATATACTTAATGAAAACAAATAAATAGTGTGTTGTACTTGTGCTACTAGAGTACTAGTCTTGTTGAAATGATTAATGGTGGCTTATCTAATATGCATGAAGGCTATCATGTTTCATGTAAACCTGAAGGTTTACCCAAAGCGACCAAAAGTAACAACTGCGACTTTCCTCGTTACAAAAAATATAATTAATTGGATCCTGACAATAATTTTAGACAGTTAGTTTAAACTCTATTTCTATAAACTTTTTAAAATTAGGATGAGACTACCGATATAAAACTTAAGATTTGCTAGACAATGTCACTTAATTGTGCTCCGTATTGAGTAGTTTCAGGTTTAAGGGTGGTCAACCCGTGCAACGGAACAGGGGCCCTATTTTTAAGGGCCTTAATAATCTAAGATTCTAATCCTCCACTAAATAGGTCTTTCGTTCGATTCCTTATAAGTGCTTGTTGAGTTTTTCTTTTTTGTATCACAAAACTAGGATTTAAACTCGATTCTTTATGTTGTACAAGTGAAGTTAATAAAGACCATCTTGGCAACATTCTTTATTGTTATACAAACAAGTAGCCTATACGAAGTATTTTTTTTTTAACAAAGTGAAGGGCTTCTTATTTTGCAAGAGTTCGGCTTTCTTATATTTCGAAATTTAGATTGTAAGCCAGCTATGCAAAGTTATCTGAATATTCCGTTAATTTAATGCACCAAAAAAAACTTAGGGGCATATTTTAAAATTTTCGCACAGGATCTGAGAAATGTCAGAGACAGCCCTGAGTTGTTTGATGACTTTGATTTTTATAACCATGAAAATGTGGTGGCCACCTAAGACACCCATCGAATGACGTCGAAAATTTGAATAAGACCGGCTCACATAATTCAAGCTAAACCATACAGTAACAATGAATACCTCAATAGGATATAGTTTAATGACTAAATTTATTTTACAATCTACCTCCTGATTTAGTAATTAATTACTACAGTTTCAGTTTAGAGCTAGATTATTTAAACTAAAGTGACATTAAAGAGAGCTGACTATAATACATTCTTGTAGTCTAACGTTACGTGTAAGGACGTTCAGTTGTCGTGGATGTAGCTAGCAATCACTTAAGATATATCCCAATCATGAAGGTGAGCTATTGCATCATAGCATTCATAGGTGCCCTAGTTATAAGACTGACATATTCATCGATGATTTATGTCCCTTTGGTCCACTTGAACTATCACTCCTACAAAATACAAATCTCTCCTCTGATAACGGGAATATCCGTCACAAGCATGTTCATCACATCATTGGTAAATCCATGACTATTTGAGAGTCATGACCATTTGGTCTGGCTCGGTGTTACTAATCGAATTTAACATCATATTTCGCGCTAATAGTCTGTGCAAAGTTATTAAGTGAATCAATTTTATTTAAGTACCATGAGTTTAAGATTTAAATGTCCTACTCCCAATTCTCGATATACTGGCCAGCTAACTACGATATACAATATTACAATGTCCAAACTCTTAAAATAAAGTAGTTCCCATTATTCATTTGAATATGTTTGATTAAAATACTCATTGCAAAAAATATACTCCCTTTTATCCACACTAAAGGTTACATTGACTTTTTCACACTTGTCGAGACGCGTTTGCGACGTGAATATTTTTAGTTACATATTATTAAAAATTATAAAAATTTGATATTCTTAAAGCATTCATAACGATAAATCAAACAACATCCACATGACTATATTTTCTCTAACATATTAGGAGTTATATCAAAGATTCCCTACAGCTATGAATAGTGCAAAAAAGTCAATGTAACCTTTCGTCTGGATAGGAGGGAATATAAATTTAAAAGTTGGACAATTTATTAAAGATATATACCGTAAAGAGAAACAGCTATACTACTTTACTCTTGAAATTATATTTTTGAAGGGATGAACTCTATTGGATCATTTATTAGTAAAAAATTCGTGTGTCCTACGTCAATACTGTACCCCTTACACCTAAGCCTTTATAATATTTCGTTTTGTCCTCCTTATTTAAGTGTAAGGAGAACAGTCTTCCAAGAGGACTACAGTAGCATTAAGTATCTCTTGTGATGCCGTCACAAATTTCCAAAGGTAAAATATATTTCACTTGTGTAGCCGTGTAGGTAAGACAAACCTAGAGCTTGACATTGTCCGAGCTGGCTCGACCCTCCCCATCGGGCCCTTCTTTAACTGGCCCGCTGTTCTGGCTCGCCCAACCTGCTACCCTAAGTCGGGCCGGGCCCAAGCTCTCTCCTTCCCAGCTCGTTCAGCCCGCCACAGCCCGTATAAATTTAGGCCATTTTTGCCCAAACGGGCCGGTTCAGGGTCACCACTTCCCAGCCCGCCACCGTACCACTCCAGCCCGTAGTGTGGCCTCGGGCTCCCCCTCCCCAGCTTGGCCTATTGTCGAGGTCTAGACAAGCCTAGTAAATCACAAATAACTTTTTTTTTATGTGTGACTAATATTTAACCCGTCACAAACTTGTACGGATATGCCTCTTACAAATGAGAATAAGTGATTAAGGCATATAAGGAGCATCCAATGTTATTTTCAAGGGCAAGTACAACGTGTGGTCATGATCGGTGATCATTTAGTAATATCAACATGATTTTTTATACAAAATTAGTAGATCATCCAGTTTTTTCTATAATATCAACTTTAGATTTTACGCTAAGAGAAGTATTTGGTTTAAAATTTTATTCGAAAACGAAATGACTTCAATAGATGATAAGGGTGATTGAGATAGTTTTTGTCCTATGTTTTAAGTTTGAAATTATAATCTTTCTAAATTATAGTGAACTACTAGTTGCCCCTACTAGTTGATACTCCCTCCATTTAACTCCACACTACACATTTCTTTTTTTGATACTATTCACAAGTAAGAAAAATCTTTCAATTTCCGGCTAATACATAAGAGAAAATATATTCATGTGGAATCTTGTTTGATTCGTCTTTAGGAGTATATTAAAAATATATACTCGTAATTCGTATAATTTTTGCAAATACGTAGTGAACTATATTTACGACGCAAAACGCGTGTTGGCAAACGTCAAAAAAGAAATGTGTAGTGTGGAGTTGAAGGGAGGGAGTATACTATTTGGTTTTCTTTTGTGTACGAACTTTTACACGATCGTTGTTTTAACTTTTGAGGCATTTTACCTTTTTTTTTTGTTACATAACAATTGGAAGATAACTTAGTAAAGAATCTAAAAATAAACATCCCCACACTACATTTTGTCATTTTGTACAATTTCTTTACGGCTGTAAGCCTTGAAGCATCGAGACTCGACATAGACATTTCCTCCTGGAATTAAGCGGATAGACAATCCAAAATTTAAACTTCAAAATATTGTGCTCAATATGACATTAGTTGCTACACTAGAAATATTGTGCTCAATCAGGATTTCGACTCACATTGAATTAAAATATACCCATATGTAGACCTGGCAAAACTGACCCGACCCGAATAATCCGACCCGATAAGGTTGACCCGAGACCCGAAAGCGACCCGGAATTGCCTGACCCGAGAATGACCCGAAACCCGACCCAGACCCGACCCGACCCAGACCTGACCCGAACCTTGACTGACCCGAAAGAGACCCGACCCAAAATAACCCGACCCGAAACCACCGACCTACACACGACCCGATTTGAAATGACCCTAAATGACCCAATTTATTGTGATTAGGGATGACAATGAGACGAGACGACCCACGTGCAGCTCAAGCTCGGCTTGGTCCAAGTCGGCCCGTGCCAATTTGCCTCGACACGGGCTTGACTCGAAAACTAACTTGATCATTTTGACCTGAAAATGACCTAAATAAATCGGATATGTATCTAAAATAACCCGACCCAAAATGACCCGTACCCGAAATGACCCAGACCTGAAGTGACCCAAACCCGAAAACGACCCGACCCGACCCGACCCGACCCGAAAGATTGAGCAAACCCGAGATGACCCGACCCATATTGACCCGACCCAAACCCGACCCGTTTGACCCATTTGCCAGGTCTACCCATATGGGTAGACAATCTACAAACAACACTTTTAAGCCCTTAATAAGACGGGTGATCTGCCCTGGCCTTGGAACAGGTAAGACGTACACTAAACCTAAACTTCTATGTACCAAAAAAAAAAAAAGGTTTTGCTTATGGTACTTTCATTTATATATAGTACTGAAATAAATTACAAGTGAAAGGTGATTTAGTGAGTTAGATCATACGGAGTATATATTAACAATGCTACAGATTGATATCGTATTCCATGATGCTACAAAAGGTGGCAAGTATGGACAGTAAAATCTCTTATTTTTAAATAAGAGATTGAGAATACGATTTATTTCTCTGATATATAATAAAACACATAGATGCTAAATAGAATTGTACTTCTCCTTTCCATTTTATTTATCATATATATATTTGTTCAGTAGATGAAGACATTTGTTAAAACGGGTGGCCTGCCATTGAATGAAACAAAAAACTAGTGTTCATTTTTGTTTGAAAAATTAAGCATCAAATGTAGTGAGTAATACTCAAGTTGACAAAGACTCAAGCTTAACCATTGACAAAGGTCAAAGACCACTGCTTGAATATGAAATGTGGGCATAGGCACATATACACAGTTAGGTGTGTAACCAATTAGCTCTAAATCATTGTTTTGCACCTATGATGTATCAAGTAGGTCACCCATACAATACCCAACCGTCACCCCAATCTTCCCAGAGATCAGTTGATCTTGTTTTAGACGAGTTAGTTTAATCTGCATTAATAAGACGAAATTTTGTAATAATTTTACAGCTAAATGTAACAATTAATGAAAAACAAATTACCATAAGTTATAGCACTGGCTATATACCATGGTGGTTAAATTTTACCGGAAACTTCAGATGAAAAGTGGCCGTCTAAAATAAAAATTTATGCTTGGAGGTTGTTACTCATGAAAGATCTCAAAATTATGTTTGTTTCTTATAAAATTTTGGTTGTTTGTACGTTTACACTTTGTTTTTATATTCATCAGGTGGAAATGTTGAGCTAATTCTTTGCGTTTTGAAAGTAGAAGGATAGTGTACGAAAATCAAAGTGGCTTGGGTGTAGTAGAGTGTGTGAGTGTCTCAAAGCATTGTAATGACAAAGAATTGAGAGGTCTTAGGTTCGATTCCCTACACGGAAGTGCTGCGGTGACCTGCCATCAAGGGTAAAACCTTAATGACTTACCTAATCCCCGGGATTACAGGGTGTTCGGATGTTCCTTGGGTCACAAAAAAAAAATAGGGTAGGAAAAGCTGTTTCTTTTTCAGAAGTCAAAGTGAAGCACACAGTCCAAATCAGTCTTCTAAAAGCCCATCTTATAATATATAGTATCATGTAATCATGGTCCACACAGAGGTGTATAGATGGGCCTTTTGGAACTTCCATATGTTACCTCATTTTATGGGCCTAGTGTAAATTCAAATCAGGTCTTTTAAAAGACCGTCTTATAATTGTTTTTGTTTGTTGTTGTAAAAGGTGTAACTAGCGCGATTTTTATGATAAATGGGATTTGACCCGAATCATGACCACCTGCACCATCTCTCACGGGCTTTACCAAGTAAGTTAGTTGACTACATGATTTTTATTATTTCGAGATACTTATAGATACCTAAATGATTATAATTTCGAAACTAATGTCATATTTAATTTGATATATTGATCAAGCCCGGTCCAACCCGCTCCCCCACCTGGTTGGGCCCGAATTCAAATTTGTCAGCTCAGCCGGTCATGGCCCGCCGTTTTTAAGGAAAAAAACATCACAGGCCAGCCCGCCTCGGGTCCGGATCACTCCCCTAGCATCTTGGCCGGCCAAGCCCGCCCTCTCACACAAGCCTGGCCCGGATTAGACTAGGTGAGCCCGACTCGCGACCGGGTCAACCCGGCCTGGCCCGACTACATGACTACTGTCATCCAAACCAAAGAAAACATTGGCTTTTTTGTGGTCAAACTTAAACTTTGACCAAGAATATCGTCAAAAATATGAAACTTTGAAAGACAGAACTTATATGTATGGATTTGTTATTAAAAAGTCTTTCAAGAAAATTTATTTTTCGTACGAAAATGTTACGTATAAACGAAGAACAATACGGTCAAAGTACCGCCTTATAGATCACCCAAAAACAAGTACTCACTCCACACATCTATTTTCTTCCGAGTTACTTTATTGCAGTCTCTAAGTCGTACCTTTAAACGTATTTCTCGGCTTCTATATATATTTTTCTTTTGCCATTTTTTTTTCATAAAGGATTTCTTGATAATAAATGTAAATGTTTTAATTTTATAAATAAATATTTTTTATTTTCCAACTTATTTACGGTCAAAGTTACAAAACTTTATCCAACAAAAAATAACCGGAAAGAAAATAGGTATATGGAGTAGTATTACCCTTAATTTGGGTGTGAGGGAGTCAGGGAGTACTTCCTAGTATACTATGATTTCCTTATTACGGAGTACTTTCCTAAATTGAGGAAGCAGGTGACTAATTGACTATTCAATTTTGAAGTATATATACAAAAAATTCTGTCTATCTTACTGTTAGGAGATTACGGTATATTGTGATATACCATAATCAAAATATTATCGATATTATGGAATAAGTTAATTATACTTACCAATATTAGGAAATATTAGTATCATGTTTAGATCTTTAGGAGTATTATAAATGCGTACGATTGTAATTGTTTGAGGCACGAACCTAATCAATAATACAATTCCCTTATGAATTCCCGTCTCTCAATTCCTAATATGGTATATTATCGTTATCGGGCCTGGGTCCAACCCGTACTGAGGAGAGAGAGTCTACTTTATAAATCCAAAGGGGTTCCACCCTAAAACCAATTGGCAATAGAGGGAGTAGCCCATTGCCTTATAAGGTGGTAAACTCTCTCCTCTTTTATCAATGTGAGATTACACTCACATGTGGGACATCGGGTTTCTTTACACTCCCTCTCACATGTGAGCCCACTTTAATCAGACTGGGGGCTTTCTGGCCTCTCTTCCAGCTGGGAAGCAACCCGTTTTTTTTATTCTTTAACGGCTGCGTTTTTCTTGCCCAGTTTTTTTCTTTTTCTTTTATGCCCAGGTCTTTTACCATGGGCTCTGATACCATGGTAAAAAAAACCTGGGCATAAAAAGGAAAAAAGAAAAAAAACTGGGTCAAGAAATTGCAACCGTTAAAGAATAACACGGTTTGCTTGACAGTTGGAAGATAGGCCAGAAAGCCCCCCAATCTGGTTTAAAGTGGGCTCACATGTGACGGGGAGTGTGAAGAAACTCAATTGTTCACATGTGAGTGTAATCCCACATTGAGAAAAGAGGAGAAAGTTTACCACTTTATAAGGCAATGAGTTACTCCCTCTATAGTCAATTGGTTTTAGAGTGGAACCCCCTTTGGTTTATAAAGTGGACTATCTCTCCTCCGTACGGGTTGGACCCAGACCCGATTATGAATTTAATATGGTATCAGAGCCTCTCGCTCTTGAGGCCTAAATTTACAAGCTTCCGCCGCCTGCCGGTGGGTACGATAAATAATAAACCCACACTAGCGGAATTTGATCAATAATATTTTACATTCATAAATAAAATAAAGAAGGAAAAAAAAAATTATGTACTTTTAATGGTGTTTTTCGGTACCACTATAGTATAGTGGTGTTCCTATTTTCTCCTGAGTAAGTGAAGGTGAACGAATGTGGTATTCCTCCGAAATTCATGGCACGTATGATTTTGTGCCCTTGTTTCGTGTTTGTTGTAGTCTAATTGACTACTTTCTTGCTTTCACAAATTTTTGACCATTTCAACTAGATGGTATGTATCATGTATTTGTAACATCTATTAGGGTCATCTGAACATTGTAGACTTTGTGCTACGATTGGTTGATTGAAGTGGAAGTTCGAAAAAAATTAACGTTCTCCAAATATTTGAAATTAACAGGATGTTTTTTCCGTTAATTAATTTTGTCAAGTTCGAAAAGAATAACGTACTTGACAATTATTGATCGATGATCGATGAATTTATCGGTTTCAAAAGACGAGTTCTGTCCGACGAATTTGTTTCTTACTGGCAAGTTGTCACGCAATCGAATCGACTGGCGAGTTGTCACGCAATCAAATCGACTGACGAGTATTTACGCAAGAAGTTGATCGAAGACCGAAGATCGAAGTACTTGAGCTTATTCTTTTCCTTACTGCAAACCCATGGAATTTTCGACAAATTACCATGTGTTTGAGGGGGGATGTTAGGAGATTACGGTATATTGTGATATACCGTAATCAGAATATTATCGATATTATGGAATAAGTTAATTATACTTACCAATATTAGGAAATATTAGTATCATGTTTAGATCTTTAAGAGTATTATAAATGCGTACGATTGTAATTGTTTGAGGCACGAACTATTAATAATACAATTGTCTTTACGAGAATTACTCCTTTCTATAATTCTAATACTTACTCTCTCTCAGAGTCTCAGCCCGTCTCTTCCCTAGCAGGCTCCAGCGACAATCCAGGTAACTCTTGTGATTTTATTACACTTTTAGTGTTAGCTAGCAAGTTCTATTGAAGACGGGGATATTCATATTCAATGAAGGGGTTGGGTCGGATCTCATAAAGAGTCAAGTAAGAGTACAGGTGAAAAGCCACTTGGTTTACCATTTGCTCACCACTTGGCTCCTTTTTAAGTTTTTATGAGAGATAACCTAACCTTGTTTTCAAGTCTTTGTTGAAAACGGATATACCCGTTTTTGGTGAGAATTAGTGTTAGCTAATGGTGCAGTATTTTTCTGGCTTTTCTTTCTAATTTATTGAACTACCCACTCAAACTCAACCAAAAGATTTAAACAACGGCCTCTTTACATCTAATTGTATGTCAATAAAACTTTTACTTTTATCATGTAGTTTGCTATTACTATATGTTTGATTGGTACGGACTACGGAGTATATGGTAGCAATTAGGTTGAGACTTGAGAGTGGAAAATTCAAAAGACTTGAATGATTTCCTATCTTTGTATAATGATATATTCGAACAACGACGACATTACCTCGGTGCATTACCTAAAAAAACATTATCCCAGTGCCTCAATGGAATTTTTTTTCAAAGTAGGGTTATTGACATAACTATTTCTCGCTTTAGGGTTGTTTTGAAACTATTTCTCGCCAATGGGTCCACGTCATCACTTTTTAGTTTTTTTACCAGAATTTAGGTAAATCGCTAACTGGGAAAGCGATTTACCTATTTTTCTCTATTTCTACGAAACCAGACCTTCTGCCAGTTTTGGAACGAAAAAAAAGGGGTAAATCGCTATGCCCCATTGCGATTTTGCTAATTTTCCCCGACTCCCAAAGAGCATAAGGTTCTGCCATTTCTATGAACGAAATAAGGGGGTAAATCGCTATGCCCCATAGCGATTTTGGTTATTTACCTCCTTATTTCGTTCATAGAAATGGCATAATCTTCTGTTTTGTGGGAGTCGGGGAAAATTAGCAAAATCGCTATGGGGCATAACGATTTACCTTTTTTTCGTTCAAAATTGGCAGAAGGTCTGGTTTCGTAGAAATAGGGAAAAATAGGTAAATCGTTTTCCCAGATAGCGATTTACCTAAATTTTGGTAAAAAAAATAAAAAGTGATGACGTGGACCCATTGGCGAGAAATAGTTTCAAAACAACCTTAAAGCGAGAAATAGTTATGTCAATAACCCTACTTTGAAAAAAAATTCGCCTCAATGCAGGGTAGCTCCCAAATTATCGCCTTTTGGGGGGAAGGGGGTTTGAGTAGCGGACTATGAACGCGAATTGTTAAGAACCTAAACCTGTAATAGTTCCATTACTCCATTATTTTTGTTTATTTAAGGTCTATTATTCCAGTAATAGTTACTCTCATTTCAAGTGAGCCATAAATAACTTGTTTCGTGCATTTGTAGCGGCTATTTTGCAAACAAAAATGTGTCTTGTTGAAAATAACCGTTGGCCTACCCTCTATCATTCCATCCAAAAGGTACGTTTTTGACAATATTTGAGATTTGCTAATGTTGAGTACTTCACAAAGACCTATAGAAGCAAGTTCGGACAATCACTCACAACTCACAAGTCAATGAGGGTTCCTTTTTAAAACTTATGACTTGTCACCGGCTGTGTTACTTCGACACTTCCCTTTGGTGGCGTGTCGTGTGTCTGACACGACACAACTCTCGACACTTCACTTTAGACCAAAATACTTCAAATTTCGCAAAAAATAAGTGTTGTGTCAGACCTCTTCCAACCGAGTCAGAGTAACTTAGGTCACCGGTTTGCGTAACTTGCTACTATGGGCCTCATTTTACTTGTATGAGCCTGCCTGTCGGCGGCTAGGTTTGAAATTTCTTTGATTCACTAGGCACTGACTTCAATTTCTTCCGATGTCTTGATTTTTGACGTCACTCTCAGGACCATGAAGCATGTAGCATGGACATTAATGACAGGTTGAGTGAACTACCAAATGAGGTCCTCTTGCTAATCCTTTCATTCCTTACAACCGAAGAAGTTAAAAGAACTAGTGTTATATCCAAAAAATGGAGAAGATGGTTGTTGGGGTATTATCCTAAGTTATGTTTCGATGGATCAACGGGGATGGAAACTTTTTGGTATGAGATCAGACATAATGTTGAGGAAATAGCCAAACAAAGGTCTAGTTTTATTAGGCGAGTAGACCATGTCATGAAACAACATTTGTATTCATCAATAGATGATTTCAGGGTCACTTTTGATTTGGATAGAAGTTGTCAATCTCATGTCGACAAATGGGTGGATTTGGCACTAACAAAACGAGTGAAAACAATTGAGCTAAACTTTGAACCTGTTTTTTATCGGTTTGATTCAGAGCTTGACCGCTGTGGTCTGGCCATCAATTGCTGCAAGATCGTCAATCATTCTTTGTCATCTTTGTGCCTGAAATGCGTTAATATTACTTCAGAAGTTGTCGAAAGTATTCTCCTTTCATGCCCCTTCCTTGAGTGCTTGTGCATCGATGAGTCTGAGTTTTTAACAAGCATAAAATCGAGTTCATCATCTTTGAAACATTTAGATGCATCTAACTGTAACACATTGCAAACAATTGATATTTCTGCTCCAAAGATGGCTTTCTTCAGATACATCGGCCAGCGTATAGAGCTGAATATTCGAAATGCTTCATCACTGTCTTCTGTCGTCATCGGTGGAGGTACAGGGCAGGAAATGGTATATGCATTGGAGCCCTTGTCAAAGTACTTCCCGCAGTTGGAGGTTCTTAATTTACTGATACCATTAGGTGAGTGTATGGGGATACAGGTTAGCACTTATTGCTGTCTCGCCATTTTTTTGGCATAATTTTGTATGAAACGGTCTCACATGTGAGACTAACTAAAATACTTATGTATCCTCATTCTCGCATATAAGACAGTCTCATATGCAAGCTTTTGTGTTCATTTAGCGTCAATGATTCTTTGATGACTCACTCACCCTAATTACTTCTTGCAGTATAATATTGGAGTTGAGCACTTGCGATTGCCACTTTTGACGAAACTTAAGGTGCTAGAACTACATATTGGAGCTGATCATCTGTCCAGCTTCCTTGGCTGGACTCCCTTAATTGAGGCATGTGTGGTCCTCGAAAAATTGATAGTCAAGGTAATATCTTTGTTCTATATGTTGTACTTTTGTTGATAACTAGCCGCTGCAAATCTCAACGCACTGAGATAGGGCCGTTTGTGTCCAATCCCCTTGCATCACCTTCGGCAGGCTTTGAAATCGCTGATGCTATTATTATCTGAGCATATTTTTCTACCTTATGGATTTCAGGAGTATCTCCCATTTGGTCTCATGAGGTTTCGGTTAATGTCTACTTTAGTACCTTGAGGTTTAGTTAAATTGTTTTTGGTGTTTTGAACTTTTAAGGTTTGAGCTATTTTCCAGTTTGATGAGCCAAGTTTACACACGAAAACATATGATTGAGTATAATAAAGTACTTCATCTGTTCCGTTGAATTGTATGGGTTTTTCAAAATCTCGCTCACATATATTTTTATACGAATACTCCCTCCAATTTTTCATCTTCTTCCCTCTTTCCATTTTAAGCTAATTGTGGTGATGTTCCCTCTTTCCTTATTTGTGAGTAGTTGTGTGGTCCAAATTTAATTAAATGTGGGGTAGTGTGTTTTGTGTGGTCCAAAATGATTTCCTTAATCCTTGTGTCCAAAAGAAAAGGGAAGAACATGTAAAATTGGAGGGAGTATATTTTTTTAAAGAACCTTAGGATATCAAATTAGATAATTTTCATGTTTTTATTTGGTGTAAAGTGTGCCTGTTAGTATTTTAAGACCCAGGTTTTTAGTGATTGCAATTGTTTCTTTGCCGTGAGCCTGTGATGAATAGAAAGTCCATTCGTATGATAGTGTTATTTTCTCTGCAGTTTAAATGTTACGACTGTGGCGTTAATGGCAACATAACTAAAAGTGGTGGTTCACCCTTAAAGAGCTTGAAGACCTTGGAGATTTTTGGGTACATTGGACGCCGTATTGACATTGAGTTTGCTACTTATGTATTCGAGAATGCTGTTAATCTCCAGCATGTATTTGTTGAAGTCGATCTAATGCCTTATAAGGTGTCTCCAAATGCCCCTATGCGTATTAGCGAACTGAAAGAGATAATACCCGAGGGTGTTGGCTTTGTTTTGAAGAAATCTGAATAATCATCGCCTTGAAAGTTGAAACTGAAAGCTTTTGATGGTGCTTTTTGAATGTTCAGTAAGGTTATGGTATAAAATCAAGGCACATGTAATTGTGATGGGAATAAAGCCTTGGTGCTCTATGGGTCCGAGTTGATAATTCGCGGATAAGTGGAATACAACTGTTCAAGTAGTGTAGAACGAAGTTTAGGAGGTAGTAAACTAATCTTATTTTTCTTTTAAAATAGGGAATTTGTGGTTTGGATTTGATTATTTGATTCTGATGTGGGAGAGTTTCCAACACTGGTTACAACCTGATACATACAACATACCCAATATGTTTACCATCTCATCTGTGTAACAAAAGCCCTGTTGTAGCAGCCATGCCTTGCTTCAGTGTCGCGTCACAGTTAATTTTAACTCTGTCTTCCGTTGAGCTTAACTGAATTTGTAGAACAGTTTCAGCTGCAAAGGGAATAAAAAATGCTCTGAACTAGTTGTTGATAGTTGATACCACTGTCACAAGTGAGTATGAATAAGCTCGTTTACTCGAATCATTGTATTACAATTACAATTTACGGGCAAATTCTGTTTCCGTTACCCAAAAACCATTTAGTCTCGCCTCCAATCTCCTATGTAGCTGATGTACTAAACGTGTCTCAAAACTACTGCAATTTTATAACGAACTTCTAAAGCGGTGGATCATGGTGAAAAACCCCATAATTTCCTATTTATATCCGATTGCTTACAAAACTTGATCAATACTAATGATCATTAATAATAACATAGCTATCCGTTGCAATTAGTGATTACAAAATCTGATCATATCATATATATTCATATATAATATCAACTATAAACTAATATTAGTAATAAATATTGACTACTAGATTTTATGCCCGTGGGATCCACAGGTTCACATTAATGTCATTTTTATAAATTTTCTATAACAATTAACTTATAAAACTATAATAAAATATAGTTTGTAAGAAAATAATATTGATATATTGAGTCAACTTCTATTTTAACCATATTTTACCAACCTTTCCAGGATTCAAGTTATATTTGACCTATATTATGATCCAGAAATAATTAACATGACTCTCCCGTTCAAATCATTTATTAGGTTTGCATATGTTTTGATTGATACATTCACACACACAAAATGATCTAAAGTACATAAGAATTAAGCTCCTTAAGACAATGCTTAAGATAATTTAAAGTTATTGGATTGATACATAAGATCCAAATATGACTCCTATTTGTAATCATAGGATAACCCCATCTTAAAAGTTTTTATATAAAAATTATAACCACCACTTGAATATAATATGGAAATGTATATTGAAATAATTAAAATATTTTTCACTTTTTTTAATGATACTTCCGTAAATTAATTTTTGATGATGTAGTTTTACTAATGTGGATATGGTAATACAAACGTCAATATTTGAGTACAAACTTTTAAGAGGTCTCTAAGACAATATTTACGACACTTAAAAGATTTTGGGTTGATATATAAGTTCCAATAATGACTTCTATTTATAATCATATTATCACCCTAACTTATGCCTAACTTATGCTAATTTTTCAATGTGGGACAATGCTTCTTTAATTTTTATACATAGTATATTCACCACGCCTACATTATTTTTCAATTTGGGATAAAAAACATACTAAGTAGTACATCGTCAAAATTATTACTTATGATACTTTTCTAAATTAATTTTTTATACAAACTTGTAAGAGCATTATAAGACAATACTTAAGACACTCAAATTTTTTGGGTGGATATTTAAGTCTAAGGATAACTCATATTTATAATCATATGATCACCCTACCTTATGTAATTTTTCGATGTGAGACAGTTATTCTTTTTATACGTAGTAGTTCACCACGCCTACACCATCAAAATTATTATTTATGATACTTTGCTAAATTGTTATTTATGATGATGTAAATTAATGTATATTCTCGAAGATAATAATACAAACATGTAAGAGCTCTCTAAGATAATACTTACGAGACTCAAATTCTGTGGATAGATACTTAAGTCAAGGATGACTCCTATCAGGGGCGTATCCAAGGGGGGTGCAGTGGGTGCGCCTGCACCCCCTAATTTGAAATATTTACATTTTAGTTTTATTGAAAATCAAAAAATCATTAGGGGTGCAGTGGTTAGTAACTTAGTTTTTATCTTAGTGGTCACGGGTTCAAATCTTATAAGTGAGCTTTTTCCATATTTATTTCATTTAGTAATAAATGTGTCTTTAATGTCATTTAATGCATAGTTTTAGACTTTAATTATCTTACATTTTCATGTTCAATTTTTATTATATTCAAATACTATTTATTTAACATAAACAAAAGTATTATGTATATATTGAGCTCCAATTTTTTGGATTTTACGACGGGATGTCTTTTACGGTAAATAATTATATACTCACGATTTTAATTTTTTTTATATTTACTCGAATTTTTGAATATTTTAATTTATTTTTTTAGTTTAGTCTCACATTTTATTTTGTATGTTTAAATTTTTTTTCCGGTTGCCGAAATCATTGTTAATTTGCACCTCCTATGTTCAAATCCTAGATACGCCACTGACTCCTATTTATAATCATAGAATCGCCCTTTTATATGATAATTTTTCGATGTGGACAATTCTTCTATTTATATATAGTATATTCAACACACCTACATTAGTTTTCAACGTGGTACCATTGTTACTTATGATGATGTAAATTTATGTATATTTCTCGGAGATAATAATACAAACTTTTAAGAGCTTTATAAGACAATACTTTAAGAGACTCAAAATATTTTGGGTTGATACATAAGTTCCAAGGATGACTCCTATTTATAATCACATGATCATCCCACATTATGATAATTTTTCAATATGGGACAATTCTACTATTTATACATAGTATATTCACCACACATACATTATTTTTCAATGTGGGACAAATAAAATACTAAGTAGTATACTATTTTTTTTTGTAAAATAATTATTTCTTTACTGTTACTAAATTATTATAATAGTACTCCCTCCACACACATATTTTCACCCCATTTGTTTTGATACGGTCTCATAGATGACATTTCGACCGTATTTTTTGACGTCTATATGTTACTTTTTTTATTCTTGAATTTTTTTTCGGGAAAGATGTCATGAAAATAAATGTAAATGTTTTTGTTTTATAATCTAATATTTTTTATTCTCCAACTTATTTACGGTTAAAGTTCGGCAACTTTGACCTCCCAAAAGCAAATGAGGTGAAAATATGTGTGTGGAGGGTGAGAATAATAATTTTAAAAATAATTTGTTTTAATTTTCACATACTTATACTATAGTCATATCATATTATCAACAATATAGAAGCAAAAAAAAAAAATTATACTCTTATGAAAGCATTTTTCGCTACGAATCCAAATATGTAAGTTTCAAAATGTTTTGCATCACATATTTTTTTATATTGATGATCAAAAATTTTTCTTACGTAAATAATAGTTGTGATATTAAAAATATTACATAAGATATTTTTTATAATTTTGCAAGATCTTGAAATATATTTTCCAAAAACCGAAAAAGATGATGTTTACCAATAGAATTGCTCGAAAAAAGTCTCTTTTATATATATATATATATATTGATGATTAATTAGAATTAATCATCCACTCTCGGCTAGATAAAAACCTTCCAACCCATCCTAGCTCCTAAGTCCCGGATTTGAGTCTTCATCTCGAGGTCGATGTATTCAGCTACTCACACTACTACAAATTAGTACTTGGGCCACGACAAAATTCGTGGTGCAAGTACTAAATTTATGTGGCTAAAGTGTTTTGACACATGAATACCTTTCGTGCCGCAAGTGGCTGTAGCTAACAAATAGTCACGGGGAAAAACAGAAACGTGGCAAGAATTAAACTTTTAGCCACAGATTGTCCCGTGGCTAATAATTTCCGTGGTAAAACAATTATTCTCGTGGCTAAATATTATTCCCGTGGCAAAAAAATTATATATAAAATAAAAAAATAATATGTAAAATATTATTTTATTTCAAAAACAATTTTTATTTTTGATTTATTATTTTTTCAAAAATTTTACATTATTTATACAAGTTAACCTAAATTTATTCGAAAGATCTCCCCCTATGTAATTTTCCCAGTTGCATACACCAAGTTTTCCGGTGTTGATACCATAATTGTCTTTCCTTGGTAAAGACGGTCATCAACAACAGTGAGACGGTTACTCAACCGGTTAAATTCTGTTATCTTCTTTGAAAATGTAATGGTTGCTTTCTTCAACTTGTCATCGACTCGGTGCGACTATCCGAGCAACTCAGCTAGCTTCAATTGCTCAACAGGTACGTTATCCATCGGTTTCATGTATAATCGAACTGATGCTCAAATCTTGGCCATTCAAAATTAGGCTGAGTGGTAACTTGCAAATAACACAAGAGGTGAAGACTCGAGAGGGTCCTCGTAAACTTTTAACTTTATTTACCTACAACACGGATTTACCTTTATGTATCAGTATGTATTTTGTTTTAATTACTAGTCTTAAATCCGTGTAAATTGCACGGGTTTGCTGTTTTGGATGTTGTTATCATCAAAATAAGTACAAAGATAATGATCTTTTTTTTTTTCGTAAAGTCATGTTTAAGATTTTAAATTTGTATTAAAATTTTAGTTGCAATTAGCGGGTTTGTATATGAAGGTTGGTTGTAATAAATCATCTAGCATAAATGATGCAGTGAGTTAACTGGTCAAGCCCAAACATTTGTTATAATACTACGTCCTCTTGCTAGCTAAGTTTGAGTTGCTACTTTGTATTTTTACTCAACCGACTTTTAAAAGAAAATTGACTTATGTGGAATGAAACTAAATTATACAGATGAAATTGAATACTGGATAATTGAAAAGGTTGGAATATTTACATAAAGTAAGATACGGATAAGACGTTAAGGTAACTAAAAATATTAACATTGGTAAAATCGGACAACTTAACACGATTGATGCACTTGTGCTGTCATATTATGTTCATGTCAAATTGGGGTTAACATATAAAAAAATTAAAACTTATACCATATTATATACTCGTATAATAAATTACTTATTTATATAAAATAATTTTAATTTTAAAAACATGTATCAAATGTAATACTTCGTACAAACTTTATATTAATAGTGTTTACACGTGGGATTTGATAAATCACTTTTCTTTCCCTTAACTCTAGTCCATGCCCAATTACCTATTTTCCATCTTGGGAAAGTTAATTTCAAACTACCCATTTTGTTTTTCACAAATTTTCATTTAAGACGGACACATTCCGTCTTAAGGCTAGGACGGGTTAAATGCATACCAAATTACCCCACTTGTTACATAGGTAATACCATAAATTTTGTCTTTATTATCACTACTAATTTTAAGCCCGTGCAAAAATGCACGAAACATTTTCTAAATTATATGAATTACTATTTAAAATATGTTAAATAATACAAATATAGTTAGACGTATTACTTACAAGTGACGTATTACTTTCAAGTGACGATATAATAACAATAATAATATAGTTAGACGTATTACTTTCAAGTACATTTAATTTCAAAACTTTAAAAGTTTAGATTATTTTTATCGGGTTAAATTAATTTTATCATTTTATTTCATCCGTCATTGCAATATTTTTATTGCATAAATTCAAATTCAAAATTTGTAATTTAACTTGATACAAAACTATTCCTGTTTTACTCCTTTATTGATAATGAATAAATGACGATGTTTATAATAGCATACCCGTGCAATTTGCACGAGTTTAAAATTAATAATTTATTAAATCTTGACCTAGTGTTAAAACTTAGGCGAGTCTAACCAATAATCATATCCTTAGGCTCTTATCAATCCATTCTAAATGAAAAATAATTTACTATCCAACCTAAAACGAGAATTAATTTCATTTAGCACCATTTTAACAATAAGTCTTGCTTTGCGACGGGTCAAATCTCCCTCACAAAGAGCAAGTAGCAAGGCAAGTGGGGGCTCCATTTGCACCCCACTTGCTCTTTGTGAGGGTGATTTGACGGGTTGATCCGTCACAAATGAGAATTTGTGCCATTTTAAAAAAAAGTTAAAGAAAAATCCACAAGAATTGGACAGACACGCGCGATAGAAGAAAGAAAAAAAGAAAAAGCAAATGAAAGCGTGTGAAGAACACCCTTAAGAAAACATAACAACCCTAAAACAAGATCCAACATAACTAATAACTTCCTCTTCTCTCTCCACTCTCTCTACCCTCGCGTGTTCCTGAGATCTCTCCCCATTTTTAACTCCTTCACTTTCCTTTTTTATAATTTCAGGTATCACATTTACTTATACTTTTATACTCCCTCTTTTCTCTCCTTTTATTATTATTTCACATTTAATTACATGCTTTCTTAATAATAATAATAATAATAATAATACATAGCCTAAACATGGATTATATCTTACTTGTTTCTTCAATTGGACTGCTAAATTACTTGATTTTTATCATCCTTGCTTGTTTTTATTAACTGGGTTGTGCTTAGATTTTATACCCAGTTCCGAAGATCTCACCTTTTTGCAGTTTTTTTATGTTTTTGGTTGATTTTGATTCATGGGTAATTTTGTTTGAAATGTAATTAAGCATATGTATAAAAGTGTTGATCTTTAAGGATTTTGCCATGTTAATTGTGTTACTGAAACTTTTAATTTTCACTTATGAATCATATAAAATGGTTGATGATACAAATGTCAAAGTAATTGTTGCTATATAAATTTTGTTTGGCATTGATATATTGTTGGGATTTAGGGTTTAAAGCTTGTTACCAATTCAATTGTCATGAATGCTAAGGATAGTGAGTTGCCAAATAAAAAGATAGATTAATTGAATATTCAATGTTTGAACTGGGGTTACGGGATTCGGTCGGGATCTCGGGTCGGGTACCCTATGAATCGTGATCGTTAAGAGCGAATTCTATTTTATCGCTTACTGAAATACAAATCAGACACATTCTGTTTCATGAATCAGTAAGGGCGTATTTAATTATTTATAGCGAATCTGGTAACCATGCTACTACTCTGAACTACTGTATTCTCATACTGAATGACTCGTATAAGGTTACTCCGTTCCTACTTGAGAGTTGGTGCGAATCCAAACTTGGTTGCAGATAATGCTTTTGATTTTGGATGTTAATGGCGCAAGTCAAATCTGTAGATTAGCTACGTAGTATCAGAAATAAAGAAAATGAGCTTGGTGGACGAAAGTTACATTTTAGCATTGAAAGGAAATAATGATTTGAACATGAAAGGTTGGATAAAGACTTGGATTACATTTACCAGAAATCAAATATCATCTAAAACACTTGCTTGATTTATATTGTTATATTAAACTACTTTAAGTACATTCTCAATTAGGATATTTATCTTCTGAAGTAGTAGGAAGACGATGATGTCTATTAGATGAAAGTGTAGTGGCGTAATAGTGTAGTCTAGTATGAGAATGTGATTTATAATTTTGCGCTAATTGCTTTCCGAGCGATGACCTCATATTACAGATCACACTGTGAATCATTTATCGTGGTTACGATGGTGTTGCTAATAAACATTCTATAAACAACAAGGATCTTTGACATGCTGCTGCACTGACAGTTAACTAATTTGTTTGACGAGTCAATGATGAGCAGTTTGGAAAGAGTTCATTCAGGACTGTATAATCATGTTTGTTTTATATCAGTTGTATCCTGTTGGTTATGCCTTCAAGTTCTTGGGTTTTTTGCACTTTCAGGAAAGGTATTGTTTTAAGGACTTTGAGTTATGGATATCGATCTTAGATTACCATCTGTGGAGCTAGATACAGAAATTGAGGAAACCAATGCTATGAGTAG
Source organism: Heliosperma pusillum (assembly GCA_022085475.1). Taxonomy (NCBI): domain Eukaryota; kingdom Viridiplantae; phylum Streptophyta; class Magnoliopsida; order Caryophyllales; family Caryophyllaceae; genus Heliosperma; species Heliosperma pusillum. The sequence continues at coordinate 60,641 of JAIUZE010005622.1, forward strand.
TATCTTGGGCAATGAAGACAATTTACATGGCGAAGGTGATGGTAGGATCAGTCTAGAAGCAGCAGTGTTGCATACTAATGAGGAAGTAACTTTGGCTTGTTCAACTTCCGATTTGGCCGATTTCAAAGAGGATGTGAATCTTGAGCCCTTACCTGGTATGGAATTTGTATCTCATCAAGAGGCATACACCTTTTATCAGGAATATGCTAGATCTATGGGATTTAATACAGCCATTCAAAATAGTCGTCGCTCAAAGACATCAAGAGAGTTCATAGATGCCAAGTTTGCATGCTCTAAATATGGGACCAAGAGAGAGTATGACAAAGGTAACCGGCCACGTGTTCGACAAAGCAGTCACCAAGAACCTGAAAGTGCTACTGGCCGGCGCTCATGTGGAAAGACCAACTGCAAAGCGAGTATGCATGTGAAGAGGAGGATGGATGGCAGATGGGTTATTCATAGCTTTATTAGAGAACACAACCATGACCTTTTACCCGCTCAAGCTGTCAGTGAACAGACGAGAAAAATATATGCAGCGATGGCTAGACACTATGCTGAATATAAGACTGTGGTTGGTTTGAAGAATGACTCCAAAAATCCCTTTGATAAAAATCGCAATTTGGGGCTAGAAGCTGGGGATGCTAAGCTCTTGCTTAATTTTTGTAGGCAGATGCAAATTGCGAATTCTCATTTCTTTTATGCTGTAGAAGTGAATGATGATCTCCGGTTGAACACTTTATTGTGGATTGATGCCAAAAGTAGGCATGATTATGCGAGCTTTACTGATGTAATCTCGATTGACACAGTCTACATCAGAAACAAGTACAAAACTCCCCTCATGATTTTGGTTGGGGTCAATCAACACTACCAGTTCATGCTTCTTGGGTGTGCTATTATTTCTGATGAAAGCTCGGAAACATATTCATGGATATTGCAGACCTGGTCACTAGCAATGGGTGGTCAAGCTCCGAAAGTGATACTAACTGATCAAGATAATTCTTTTAAGTCTGCAGTTTCTGAGGTTTTCCCCGATTCTCAGCATTACTTGCATCTGTGGCATGTTCTTGGGAGGGTCTCTGAGAATCTTGGCCATGTGATCAAAACACATGATAATTTTATGGCAAAATTCGAGAAGTGCATTTACAGGTCCTGGACTGATGAAGAGTTTGAGAAACGGTGGCAGAAGCTTGTTACTAGGTTTGAGCTTGATAAAAGTAATGATTGGATCCACTCGCTCTATGAGGATTGTAAGATGTGGGTCCCATTGTACATGAAAGATTCTTTTCTAGCGGGATTATCGACTGTCTCCCGTTCTGAGAGTGTTAATTCCTATTTTGATAAATATGTCCACAAAAAAACAACATTGTCAGAATTTTTAAAGCAGTACGAATCCATTATTCAGGACAGATATGAAGAGGAAGCTAGAGCAGACTCTGACACATGGAATAAGCAGCCGGCATTAAAATCTCCTTCCCCTTTGGAGAAGCATATGTCAACTATATACACACATGCAGTGTTCAAGAAATTTCAAGTCGAGATTCTGGGTGCTGTTGCCTGCCATCCTAAAAGAGAAAGTCAGGCTGACGAGACCACGACTTTTAAGGTACGCGATCTCGAAAAGGAACAAGACTTCACAGTTACATGGAATGCCATGAAACCGGAAGTTTCTTGCATATGCCGCTTGTTTGAATACAAAGGATTTCTTTGTAGACATGCAATGATTGTTCTCCAAATGTGTGGCCTTTCCACGATTCCAGCTCAATACATTTTGAGACGATGGACGAAAGACGCCAAAGATAAGCATTTAATCGGAGAGAGTTCCAGACATGTACCATCTCGTGTCCAACGTTACAACGAGTTGTGTAACCGAGCAATGAGGTTGAGTGAAGAAGGGTCATTATCCCAAGAAAGTTACTCAGTCGCCCTTCTTGCTTTAGATGAAGCATTCACCAACTGCGCTAGCGTGAATACTGCTTGTAAAACTCTTTCAGAAGCTGGCACATCACTAACTCCTGGCCTTCTCAGCATTGAGGATGAAAGCCCTAATCGAAGTGTGGGCAAAACAACAAAGAAGAAGAATACAATTAAAAAGCGAAAGGTAGTTGTTCCATTGTGGCTTGCAATTGACTATTTTTGTGTTTATTATAATGTGGACTCTGGAGGAGTTTGTTGTCCAGTTCATAAGGTGAATGAATCTTCTGGTGATGTGTCCCAGGTAAATTCAGAGGTGGAGACTGTAACTAATGGGCCACAGGATCGCTTACAAACATCGGTTAGTCTCGACATTCTGATGGCAAATGAATTTTGTGACATTCACAATTTTTTTACATGAACAATTATGCAAGACGAATTTACAAAAGCATAATTGTAAAACCGGTTCTCTATCAGTCACCCTCCTACAAAGTGTATTAGTGGATTTATCGCCTTTAAGAAAATCTCAAATGTACACGACTACTGTGGCTTATAGATATGTTTTCTGCTCCTGGCAGTCATGTTAATTACCCAAATAACGCTATAAAAGTTGTAGCTAAAAAGTTCTCTTGTAGGGGAATTTGGGTATATAACATGCTCTTTTGCGACAACTTAGTATAAAACCGGCTTATAAGAGACTTTGATTTTAATGTTACTTTTAATGCTTGCAGAACAAACTAAGTTCAAAACCAGTGACGACTTTGGATGGATTTTATGGGGCACCACAGGGTGTGCAGGGGATGGTAAGAAATGCAATGTGTCTCATATAAATCGTAGATGTATAAAGTTGTGAATGAACGGTGGACTTGATTGCTACTTGTTGTCTATGGCAGGTTCAACTGAACTTGATGGCTCCACGTGAGAATTACTATGGGAGTCAACCAGCAATCCAAGGACTTGTATGGTCTTGTTCCATGAATTTGCAAACCATTAAACATAGCTATCGAGAATCATACGAGTAATATTTATCCTTTCTCTTTGCAGGGACAATTAAATTCATTAGCATCTGGTCATGATGGATATTATAGCCACCAAAGCATCCACGGACTGGTATGTTTAGCTTGAAAATCATTTTTCACGTGTTATGGAGTACTTCATTGGCGGTATAATCACTAGTTCAGCTCGAGCTACTTGAGTCATCTGTTCATGTTGGTTTGTTTCTGGTAGCAAGGCAGAATATTTTGCTTGTAATCTTTGTTGCTTTATTTAGACTCGTGTATGAGTGTGAACTGCGTACATATTCAAGCGTCGGATTAGCCATGACTCAATTTTCAAATATCGTGCATGTCTTCGAAGAAGTTTGACTAGAAATTTAAAATATGAGAGTTCTCACGGTTGAAATAGAGGCTTAGGATGAGGAAGGCTGTGTACCGATTTTATACCTGTATATTTGAGTAAAGTGTTGGACATGGGTATGATTCCCATAGTGAGAAGCTGAAATAACAAGCTTATATTCCCTGGTTGAGGGTGCAGTTTACCGTTTTCTTCCTTTGCTTGTATGATAGAGATGACATTTCAGCATTTAAACACTCAGCTGGTTTACTTGCAGGGTCAGATGGACTTTTTCCGAACCCCTCCTAGTTTCGGATATGGAATACGGGTTAGTTTCCCATGATGGCATAAGGAGAAGTTAGTTATGTGTTAATACGGGGTTTTGAAACAATTGTTTTGTTTTCAGGAAGAACCCAATGTGAGGTCTGCTCATTTGCACGATGATGTACCAAAGCATTCGTAAACTGGAAGTGATCGATACTGAATATTTGAAGCCTCAACGACTTCGGATTTGTAGTTAAAGCTCGGCTTAAACAGAAGTTTGATCAGTAAATATACTTCTGATCTCGAGTGCCATATTGTACAAGAGAAAACAACACAACACGACACGACACAATTGATTCCTTTTAGTTCTAGCTTGGCGAAACAGATTTCAGCGTTGTAGCCGTCTGCGTTTAGGCATTATATTTGTGTATGATATTTGTAGCTATGTATGTACCTATTTAAAATTAGAAAATACACATTAAAGAGAATTATGAAACCTGCACCAACACTTTCTCGTCTCTGGCATTCTTTGTTACTTTCTTGACATGATATACTTTGCATTGTTTCAAGTACGACGCTCATACTGTCCCACAAGTGGTGCCAATTCTGAATTTGTATTGGTTTGGTCTCCGATAGGCAATTCGAAATCTCTAGCACCCGGAGTTTGAAATGGGGGCTGGTTAACATCGACGACGTTTTAGGAAATATCGACGACGTTTTCATTACGAAAGACGATAATGCCCTTGTGCACTTAAACTCTTTATCTCTCTTTTATCTCTAATTCTCCCAAAATCAAATACCATTAATTCAACTAAAAAAATTAAAAAATTACAACAACAATTTTACTAAATCGAATAACAACAATTTCACTAAATCGATTATCATGACGGACGAACAATCTTCGGTATGTTTACAAATCAATCAAAATTTTGTCATTTTTTTTCCCGGAATCTGTTAATTGTTTGTTTATACTTAATTAAGTTAATTGATTTACGTTACGTCTTAGTTAGTTAAAATTCCAATGCGGAGTTTTTTTTAAAAAAATACTGGAAAAAATACCATGATCAGACGAAGAACTGGATGTCATGGACCATGGCCAGACATCCATTTCCAACGTCTGACACAACATTTCTCTTTTACACGTTTTCAATGCACGAATTGTAACGTAAATATCTCGAGTTTTACTTTATAAAAAATACTCTCTCCTAGTCACTCATTTCTTCCCCTTTCCCTTTTACACAAAAATTAAGGAAATGAATTTGGACCACACCAAATACACTACCCCACATACAAATGAATTTACAGCACACAAAACACACAACCGCACATCCAGAAAAGGGAAAGAGGGAAGAAAACTCGACTTAACCAATAAGGAAAGAGGGAAGAAATGACCGACTAGGAGAGAGTATAAAAATTTGATAATCTTATTGTACTTATAAAGGCGAATCAAACAAGATGTCACATAATCATATGTTATTTTACATATTGCAAGAAATCGTAAATATTGTCTTCACTTATCAATAGTGTAAAAAAAAAAAACAGAAATGTTTGTATTTGGACTTGAATGGAGGGAGTATATTTAAGTATGTGGTAAATCCTTTATCCCTCCTCCTTGCCGTGGCAATCAGCTATCTTCAACCTTCAACCGCTGCCTTCCCCTTTGTGAGTCAGTTTTGTCCAACTTCCTTTTTCCTTTTTCCTTTTTGATATTTCTTTTGGGTTCTCATATTTTTTATTTCAAATTTCTGCTTCTATGTTGTTTTACTTTGTCGAATTTCAAGTTTATGTAATTCCATATCGTTGTTGGGCTCGCTTGGGATAGTGGTAATTATTATCGGTTTAATTAAAGTATAAACACGGGGTAGTAAACTTTGATGATTAAGCAAGCCTTTAAATAAAACATAATTAATGAGGCACCTTCAAATGGTAGTGTTATTGGACGATCAAATTACCCATAAAAAAACTTACCAATATAGAAACTTCAAGAAATTAACGAGGCACCTTCAAATGGAAAAGGTAAAAAAAATGACCGGGATGTAGGGAGTATGTTTTTAGTAAACTTTAACAATTACTCGGTTATATGTGGTGTGAATAGCGAATTGAGTTGTTTGGTTAGTCGATTGCATTGGGTGGGTATATTGGAGAGTATACAGTTTGAGTTTGAGATGATTTGAGTTTGCTAGCTTTATGGCGAATGTTGGCTGATCATGTTTTGAGGCATTGAATTCGAGTGGAAGATTATTAGAGTCCAAAACATTTAAAACAAGTTATACAGTAGGACGAGGCGTCAAGGCCAGTTGGAAACCGAACATGTTTTACCCAACTTTCAGCAGAGTTAAACCCAAAATTTTCACCCCATGTCATTTGTCTCGTGTAAACGTGTTTGGAATCCGACATCTGTGAGTAAACATCTTGCCCTGCTCTTACCCTTTCAGTTCCCTTTTAATCTTGCTGAATTCCCAAATTCGTACTCAAACCTCAAAGGCCTCCTGAATGCTCATCTCATACTGCAATATAGTGTTGGAAAAGGTACATTCGAAAAACAAAGGCGTGATGTAACAGACACTAGAGCACAATAACACAGCGAGTGCGGTTAAGGCTTAGTGTCCCTCGCATTGCCAGGTTATAAATACAGTAGTTGGTAAACGGTTCTGTAAGCCAGAGGAACTATAAAAACATGCCTAGGTCGCCAATCCCGCAAAGGTTTATAAGGTAACTTAAGCTGCAAAGGCTTTTAGCAACATTTGTTCTTGTAGGCTTTTGTAATGTGCATCCCATCAGCTACTTTTATTAAGAGTTAAGACAATAAAGATGCATCAAATTAATACAGATAAAGGTCAATTTTTTTAGAGTCGATTATCCATGAGCACCTCAAGTTAAAGTATTGATTTAAAGAATACCAATGGGGGAAAAACTGATGTAGAAATGTTGGAAGTTTCAAAGTTAGTATGAGAAATGCTGGGAGCTATAGTGAACTACACACTCTCTGGCATGGTATAATTTTGTTTGTTTTCTTTCCTGCATTTTGAGATAAATCGTGAGATATCTTGTTAATTTCAGACGTGCAGCACCATCTCGCTGTGTTCTTTTTGTGTAACAGACATGGAGGACACTCAAGCTATCCCATGTTCATCTTTACGTTCAGAAGACAGTTCTGCAATTGGTGATAGAGATGGAGATACATCTTTACCTACAGAGAGTATGCTAATCTTATATCACTGCAAATATTCTTATGGGGAAACCTTTGCCTATTGAAAAATGGCCTGGCTTGACACAAACATGAATGCGGATTTTTGATATTGCGTGCCGAGCATGTTAGCATGTGCATGAAAGAGAGAATATCATGAACAGTATACAATCCCTTAGTTTGAAAAAGTGCGCCTTGGACGCGCTTAAGCCCAAGGTTCAGTGAGGCACTAACCAAAACACCACGGTGGGCCTTATAGACAAGGCACACAAAATAGTGAGTACTAGTGTACTACTATGCAATTTTAGTAGTTTTTTCCTTTGTCATTTAGTATCCCCTTTGGCACAGTATCCCTAACCTTATCTTCGAGTTTTTGCACAAAACTTTATCTTGAAAATACATATTCGATCCTAAAAACTGTTCTTATCGTGTCTATAAGGTGTGTGCCTAGTGCTTCGTCACGTCGGCCCCTACTCGCCTCAATGCTCATCACGCCTTTTAAAATTAAATTCAGTCTTCTACTAAGATTCTCCAGTCTGAGTGTATCTTTACATTATTGCTTGAGACTAGTCTCTCGTGAATTTCTAGTTCTAATTGATATTCATCATAGGCTCGTTATTAATAAAATATGATGGTTTGCGGGTTATAGTCATTTTTTCCAGTTGCTAAAAGTACTTAGTTTAGTGTAATTTGTGGGATAGGACCGAAGCATCCAAAACCAGAATAATTCTATTGCAGTCATTTGGACATGTAGGATGGTTGGTAATTTACAGGGGGTAGTGAGGTGGTTGTTCCCTTATGGAGGAGGGCTTGAGAATCGAGATGATGAAATCTCTATGTTCTCCATGAGATATCATGCTAACCACAAGAAACCAGCTCTGATTGCAGCCCGAGTGCGTAAAAAGATAAAGTCGTGATTCTCAGTCTGATTGCACGTAACAACTTTTGTGCTTACTGTCGAACATCGTTGTCGCATTCTAGAATTAAACATGTATATTTGGAGCTCAGGAGAACTTTCTATCTTGCTTGGCAGTATCACATGCTGATGGCTCATTGGAAGAGGCTTGGTTTGATGACGATTTCAATGATGACCTTGAGCTACATAATGAATGGAAGCTACGACGAGACAAGTTCTATACTGTATGCTCCAAATATGTACACTTGCTGAAGTCAATTGGTAATAGTCTACTTGGCTTTGTGCAACTTCACATATACACTCATGCTCTTCTATGATGTAATTGTAGGATGGATATCGGGAAGGTATAATTGAGGGGCAGAAGGATTCTGCACAAGAGGGCTTTAATCTAGGGTTCAAGGATTCCTTGAGGGTCGGATGCAAGTGGGGAATTGTTCGGGGTGTCACCAGGTAATGTATCAGGTCTGGTCTGATATGCGAATATCGATTTTGTTTTGCTTGCCTTCAAAATTTTAATTATCTGTGCGTCTTATACGGAACAATTTTATACGTGAGACCAACTTAATTATGTGTGTATTCTTCATTTGAACTGTCTCCAGTTATTGCGATTTTCAATCTTTTTATCTTTTGAACTTTCCGGGTGAAGCGCTTTATCCCATATACCAGATGAGTTGAAGAAAAAGCTTGTTGCAGAGGAGGAAGTAAGACGAGAGTTCCTGAACGTGCATGATCAAGTGGATGCCATAGCTACTGAAGATGCACTTAAATTCTACTATGATAAAATCAAGAGAGAAAAGTCTGAAGAGCAGAGCAATAGTGTCGACTCTGATCAATTCGTAACTCATCAAAGCGATTGTGTTGTCCTGGAAACATATGTCAGGAAACTTGAGTTACTCTTAAAAGAATCCCGTTTGATTAATGTGGGCTTGGAATCAAACGAATCGTGTGTGATTAATGTGGGCTTGGAATTAAGCAATAATGCAGGTGTTGATGTTCTAATGTCGCCACATTAGGAGCATTTGGCTGTCGAAGGAGACATAAGAACATCATTGATGTTATATTGTGGCAAGTTTCAGATTATGAACTACAGTGATCTTACTGATGTCTCGGCTAGTTTAGCTTTGCTTATGCCTGTATGAATGAATATTTGTACGAGTATACCAATTCATTATTTATACTATTTTGCGGGTACAAATAATGCTGCGTGTTTAGAATTTAACACACCGTTATCATTTCTGGGTTTCCGTTTGCAAACCGTGGTGAATTTAGAGTTGATCACAAGCTCCTAGAAGCTTTGAAAGGTTTGATACTCCCGTCTGACTAGAGGTACATCAAAAGGCTGTCTTTGATTCCCATTTGTAGCACCCTCTTAAATAGGTGGTGACTGGTGAGACAACAATGTGCTGCAGCCTGCGAGAGGCTTGTAGATTGTGATCGATCGACGGGAATCTACAGTTACAGAGAAATTCTAGTTGTAAATGGAGGCAATTGTTTTGCCTCATGTTGCCGTGACGAGCATCACATGCTCGTTTTTCATGCCGACAAATGTACCCGTGATTGATTATTACAAAAAAGAAATTTAAATATTGTATATTCACAATTGGAGAGATTGCATAGTTGAACAAATTTGGATAAGCTAGTATATTTCATTAATTAGTTTGTTTTTCCTTAAATTAATCAAACGTTTTCTAACAAGAGCCTTCGATACTCGCTGTCTCGGTTGTGCCAAGGGTCTTCATAGTTGGTTGTCCCATTAGATCAATGTGCTAACTTGAGCCAATTCCGACAATTTCCCGAATTCTGAAAATGCGTAGCCCTTAGCCTATCTTATAGTGGGTTGTGCCGGAGAGTTTCTAGTGACCTAATACAGCAGATAATAAAGGCATAATAAGTGGGTACGCTTATAATAATAATCGGTATGAAATTGAAATCACACTTTGAATCATTATGAACAATAAAATGGGGCACCAAATACATAAGGCACTAGGCAAATACACATATACAGGTACCATAAATGCATAAAATGATCTCTTAATAACTTAATCGTCCGTCTTTCTTAAGTATTTGGTCATGACAAATGTGTTTTATGGTCTGACTCACATACCAATGATCTTAAGTTCGACCCAAATACAAATTGTTTATCTATGACTCATCGAGTCGGATTTTAACCCTAAGTTAACGGCCATTTAAGGAAAGGTCAGTCAAGTCGCGGGTCAAGACCGGAAGTTAGGAGAGATTTGAAACTAAGACCTATTTTGGATATTAATAGTCAATTTATTACTTCCTCCAATTCTGTAAGATCTTCCAAATTTCCTAAAACGACAAATTCACAAAGATCTTACACATTCCTTATTTGTCTATCATTTGTGGTTATAATAACTTGTGACCCCACATTCTCTCTCTTACTTTCATTTACATCAACATATCACCATACCAATTACAGTTTGATTGCAACCGTCATGTATCAACTCCGGCGAGCCATGTCAACATCAAACTTCCGCAATCACAAATTCTTTCTTCTTAGAACCTTCTCGAACATTCTCAGACCTTCCCCCCTTCGAGAACCTTCTAAAATTCTATACCTTTCCCTTGATACTCTACGCGCTACTCCTTCCTACTTTTCTAGAACCTTATGTTCCCGAACTTCGGATGTTGCTGACGTGGCCGATTCTCCTTCCGCCATTGATTATCGGTACTCTTATCCCTGTTTCATTGATATTCAATTCAATTCAATTTGATCGTAATTAGGGTTTTGCAAAGTAATTTTGATGGCGAAAACCTAAAAATGTTCTACGTGTAATTTTATTGTTTTTTTTGGCCGAAAAATGATTGTTCTTGTTTGATGTTTGCGGTTAAAGTTCGGTAGTTTTGAATTTTGATAATGAGGTGATGTAATTGTTTTATTGATATTAGAGTTCGTTAATTTTGTGGAACGTTGTTTGAATAGTTAAATGAGTTAGTTAATTGATTAAAGAAGTGAAAACGCGAAGAGCTATGCGATTTTGACTCGAAATAATCCGTCTGATTTAACATTTGAGCATAGTGTTTGCTAATTTTGATCATTAGGATTAATGCAAGTGTTGTGACGATATTAAAGTTCGTTAATTTTGCGGTACGTTGTTGTCTCGCCGTGGAAGAGTTGATTTAGTTTGAATCGTTGACGAGTTAGACAATTGATTAAGGGGAATGAAAACGTGAAAAATGTCAAGTTTACTCTCTTTAACATTTTTAACTTTAACGAGTTAAAGTTCACTCGTGTTGTGGATTTTTGTTGTTTCACCGTTGGACAGTTGATTTAATAAGTTGAATCTTTAGTGAGATAGCCAATTGGAGGAGGAGATGAAAAATGCGAATTATGTTGTCTTTTTTTGGCATTTGAGCTAAAAGGTCGCTAATTTAGTCACTAGGTGATTAATGTAATGTGTGTGATGGTATTAATGCGAGAACAGCTCTTTGCTGCAGGAGAACGAATTCCATGAACTAGCTGATTCCACCATCCATCATCTGCTCGAGAAGCTCGAGGTAATGTGTGAATATTTAATCTTGATTGCTTTGTGGTTTGTAAGCTGTGCTGAAAGGAAATTTAGCTGAAGTTGTGACAAATGTTTGTTTCACTGATTTTCGATGATGACTACTTTGCCATGTTGCAGTCAACTTAAGAGTTCATTACATGCTAAATAGATCAAAATCAGTCTGGTTATTGTTCATTGTAATGGTTTGGATCAATGGATTGTGATACGTAAAGAAGTATGATCTTGAGGAGTAAGGTGATACAGCTTCTTGTTTTTAGTTAGAATGTTGGGTGCTCCTTAAAATTCACGTTATCATCATACTCGCTTTGGTTCATATGAATATGCTCTCTTTACAAGAACCTTCGACATGGCCTTATGAATATTTTACACTTTCTGTAACTATTGGATTATTGTAACAACAACAACAACAACAACAACAACAACAACAATGTTACCTCATCACAAAGCTTCCACAAAGGGCAGGATAGGGGGTGGCGCCTGGGGATGGGGATCGGTAACTTCTTGTCATGTAAAGAAAATAAATCACGAAAGGATATTTTTTTCTTTTGTAGATAAGCGAGCAGAATGTTGTCACTTACAGTTTCAGCATTCAGTTTGGTTTTTGTGTGAAGAATTCTGTAATTGATTGTGCACATTTCGCTTTTATTCTCAGGAGTATGGTGACAGTGTTGATATTGATGGGTTTGACATAGACTATGGGGTAAGAAATGCCGTCTTTCATAAGTTAGATTTATTCTATTTCAAAGCTTGGATGCCACATACTTATAACTCGTGTTTTCTAACATTTACGCTTCTTGATGTAACAATAATATCAGAACGAGGTTCTGACCATGAAACTTGGGAACTTGGGATCTTACGTTGTAAACAAACAAACACCGAATCGACAGATTTGGTTATCTTCTCCAGTGAGGTGAGGAATTTATTCATGTGCTCTAGTCTCTTGGAAATCTATCTTGCGAGCTATGTTACTTGGACTCTAATTTTGACACGAGTGCATATCCAAGTGTCGGAATTACAGATTCAGCTATTTCATGATAATTTCTTATATTTTCGGCTCGAAGTAAAGTATAGAAAAATCATACCCATGTCCAAATGTAGTGTCGGATAAAAATATATAAGTTGATATAAAAAATCGGACAAATATATGTAATGGACTAATGGGTTTAACGTTTAGTCGTGATTAGTGAACAAACCTATTAAATTTCTTATATTATGCTTTTGTTGTAGGCTGTAGATTTTAGTAGCTAGTGCTATGTCTTCCATAATATTGAGTATCATCTTAGGAATTAGATAGTTCTGTATTTCCACATTCATTTTTTTCCAAGACGATGATTTTGCTTCCTTCTCAAGAACTAATCTTTTGCGTTTTCTTTTTGGCGATGCAGTGGTCCCTCAAGATTTGACTGGGATCGCAGCGCTCAAGCTTGGATTTATCGTCGAAATAAAGCAACCTTGTTTAGAACTATAGAGAGCGAGCTGGAGAAGCTCTGTGGTGAACCTGTGGCCCTTTCCTGATTTTTTCTGAGACGGCGCATGGAATAAACTTAGCAGCTAGCTGAGATGTAAGCTCTGAAGTATTGGTAAGTCTTTTACACGCATATACATGGCTTTCCAAATTGGTTGCTCCGTGTCAATGAGCATTTTAATCCTGAACTTTTTTTCGTGGATGTGTCCCGAACAATCTTTCGAGTTATGATTGTTGGAATCGAAACAATTCATATATACTATCTAGAGGTGTTTTCAGCTGATATTGAAATTACTCGGAAAACTGTATTAATCAACTGTAAATTCACAAATCACAATGACATAAATTAGTGAGCCATTTTATTACACATTATAGTTTGAAGCTTTTTGATAGCGAGCCCTTGGCTCCAAAAGTTTAAAGACGGAATATATACGGTTTCTCTATTAGATTCGCATAGAGCCCACTTACTCGTACAAAGCTGGATTAGTTAACCTGGGCACAGGAATCAGCACGAGAGGTATTTTCTTCCTCAACACAATTCCAAACTTCTCCTCGAGAGTTAGTTCTTCTCCCTTGGGCAATTTCCACTCAAAGGAATGTAAAAGTGAGGCAAGTGCAAAGAGCACCATCCTTTCGGCCATCCCTATTCCAGCACATATCCGCCTGCCTGACCCAAAAGGAAAGTAATTGAAGTCATTTCCGCTGAAATCAAACTTAGCATTTAGGAACCTCTCCGGGTCAAACTCCAAGGGATTAGGCCATATATCAGGATCTCGATGGATCGCCCATACATTAATGAAGACCCGGGAACCCTTAGGGACGGTGTACCCTCCGATAATGCAGGTTTCACTGGGGCAATGAGGGACTAGCAAGGGAAGAGCAGGGTGGAGGCGCAACGCTTCTTTCATGACAGCTTGCAAGTAAGGGAGTTTGTAGATGTGATGTTCCTCGACTATTGTGTCTTTGCCTACCACTGTGTCCAACTCTTCCTGAACCTTCTTTAGCACCGCAGGTTTGTTCATAAGTTCAGCCATTGTGAATTCAACTGTGTTGGAGGTTGTGTCTGTCCCTCCTACAACCATGTCCTGCCATTGATAAATGTCAGGCTGTCAGTAAATACGTACTCATATACTCATACTGGGGCGGTACAATTGTCCTGGAAAGTGTTAGGATACGAACAACAAGTCTGACCTTTCATAAAGACTCGAGAAAAAGTACCTGACCGAACCGGATTTGGTAATACTTAAAAATAAGTGACTTAGGTGATCTGATCTTTAAGCACTGACCCAAAAATGCTATAAAGAACGCTAACTGAACTAAAACAGTAAACCCAAGATCCCCTAATTTGCGTTGATGTAACATGAATCCAATCTGTATAGCTATTTTGCGACGTGAATTCAGATTTACGTTGAATAGTGCAGAATCTAGTAAGAACACAACAATTATTCTTAATGTGAGAAGACCATCTCAGCCAAACCCTTAAATATGTTGGTTGACACCCAATCGATCATTTTAACCTTTTACAGTAACATGTTTCCTCACTCGAATGCTTATTGGACTTGACGAGTGATAACGTAAAGTAATAGTTAAGGCACAACACAATAAGTTACTTCGGAATTGGATACATGATTCAGAATTCAGATGCAAGTATGTATGACATTATGCAACGCAAGATATGAGAGAGTACATGTGAACACCAAATTGTGGATTCAAATATTGAGGAAGGATTAGAAATGTGGAATAGAAAAGCGTGGCCGTAAAAGTAGTCAACGGCTCATATCCTAAATTCCTAATATATGGACAATTGGAAATATGGGATATTTTTGGTAGTCTATTAGTCAATAAAGATAAGCTTGTAAGCTGCTTAATAGGTAAAGCCCAAGCTATTGTTTAGGACCGGTCTAAGCTAAGCCGATATTTACGACCAATAAAATACAGTTAAAATAAAAAGGAGATTTCTGTGAGGTCTTTAACATAACATTGTCCTAAGCAAGATCTGCTGTAATTAAAGACATTAAAAGTTATACTTGACTAATCGTGATTTAAATATGAATTTCATCAGCAACATATTTATCTTTGAAAATATGCGAAGATTTATTTTCATATAAAAGGCTTGATTTGAGATACCGTTGAGTCCTCCGCAGCGCACTTGTAGTATTAGGTGAATGAGATCGACCTACAAGCAAGTGAGGTTCTATCCTAAAACCTATTGGTGATATGAGGAGTAGCTCACCTACTTATAAACTAGTTCATTCACTCTTATTCTACCAATGTAGGATAATGCCCCTCACACATATGAGAAGAAACCTCAACAGATACGAAAGGTAATTTGTGATTTCTCATAACAATATGCCCATTTTAACATTTGCTGATGTATGTTTATCGGTTGTGTCGGCTTGGATTGTTTGGGGGATTGTTGGTTGGTGGTGTTGGGTGGATTGGATGTGGTGGTTCTCCAACAAATTCAATGCAGACTCTTAGATTAATTTTCAGCATTTTATTACGAATAATATCAATCTATTATCTTCTATGGAATAAGGGCCTCTCAAAGGCGTCATTACTTAGGGCTATGACCCTCGTCTATGTTGGTTCTATTGTCATTGCTCCTTCGAGGTCTTTGGTTGGGGGGAGTTTTTTGTCCGTTCTTATCAGATTACTCGGCTTCTTGGCTTGGTCTTTGGACTGTAGGGATCGTTCACCACGGTGTAGGAGTTTTCTCTCCGCTGAAGGCAAGCTTGTTCGGCTCGCGCTTCCCCTTTTCTTTCTACGCACTTGTGGCGTAAGTGCACCTGGTCCGGTTCGTTGGCCTATGGGAGTTGTTAGTATCACTGATGAATTGGATGATGTTGCTCGCGGCCGATGTACTCTCTTCCACGAGCATGCTGATGATACCACTTGTAGCACGGGTCATATATTGACACTAGTTTTAGTAGGCTTAATGTTTGTATTTATTTTGTTGCCCTTCTTCCACTGTTTATGCTTTAGTTTTATCCCCCGCAACCTTAATAAGTTGGCACATGAGCTAGCTAAAGGTGCGAGGGACTAGAAATAGGACTACAACTTTACTGCTGCCCCCAAAAAAAAAAAAAAAAAAAAAAAAAAAAAAAAAAACATTGTTTAACTGGTTCTGAGAGGTCACAAACATGTGACCTAGGTAGCACGGACACTGACACGACATCATCTGAAATTTAGGATACGAGACACATTATTTAAATTTAATAGTTATAAATAAGATATGTTTTTATTTTTATAAATGTATTTAATATTAAATTTAAATAATTGAAAGTAATATTTGACTTTGACTCTAACTCATTCTCATTTGACTTTCAACCTCTCCTTCCTCGTTTATAAGTATCGATACATTTAGCCGTGTGTCGAACACGGGACGGCTGATTAGAAGCCGTGTCCGTGCTAAACTTATTTGCAATTTGCAAATTAAGGGCCACAGACAGTATCCATATACCCTAAAGCTATCAAATTAATGGCTATAAAGACTTCCACTATAGATCACTATCACAAAACACTATGAAATTAACAATAACTAAGTACCATTATGCACTTAACATAAAGCATTAAGCAACATACCATTAGCAAGGCTTTGACATGAATCATTGAAAATGAAACTTCATTATCACCACCATTTCTCTCATAATCATCCTTCATTTTCAACAAAACTTGCAAAAAGTCTTTATCTTTTTTATCATCACCACCAACTTCCATTCTCAACCTTTGATTAATAACTCTCTCAAACACTTCATCAAATTTCTTAGCAACCTTCCTCATCTTTCTCACCACCCCTTGCAAGTCCAATTTCGCCAACACCGGAAAAAAGTCGCTTACATTCGGTGTCCCAAGCAATGCCGTGAGTTCTGCCACTGCTTCTCGGAATTCCCTTCCGAGACTCTCCCTCTCCTCTGCCTCTGCCACTGTGCTGCCCCATAACATTCCTGTCACTACGTTCATCACTGTCAAGAACATCTCTTCCCCCACTTTCACTGGAGACCCGGATACGGCCGTGACCTGGCGGATGGCACGGCGGACTTCACGACGGCGTAGTTCGTACACTGCCTCCAAGGTGGCAGGACCCAACATCTCCCGGACGCATACCTAATGAAGTAAATATCGAATTCATGGAAATTATACAAATTTGTTTGATTTAGGAACAGTGGCGGAGCCATAATTTGAAAATGTTGGTGAAAAATTTTAGGGGCGATGAACAACTAATAACATGATGTACACTTGAATTTTTTTCCGAATAATTTAACTAAAATCTTCGAAAAAGTCATGGACTAAGGGGTGAGCGCCCCTACTAGCCCGGCCCCTAGCTCCGCTGTTTAAGGAGTATTGCTTTGTAATTCAGCTTTTGTGAATTATTTCATTTTATAAAATATGGGATATCATGTGAATTGACAATTATCAACTTTTAGCAAAATGGTACTATGTTCGTAATAATTACACAAATTCTCATTTAAGACGTATACTATCCGTCTTAAGCTTAAACAAGTCAAATACATACCAAATCATCTTACGTATTGCCTAGTAAATACCAAAACTTGTGTCGTTATTACCACCAAGTGGTAGTATTTGACACATCTTAATTGCCTTAAGCTTAAGACGGATCACAAATTCTTATTTAAGACGGAAGTATCCGTCTTAAGCTTAAGACGGATACCATATTCTCTCACAAAATACCCATTAAGGGTGAGTGGAGAGCACATGGGGGGTGCCCACCTTGTCCCCTCTACCCATTTCCTCTCACAAAATACCCGTTGTAAGATCCGACCCGTCTTAAGCAAGACCTACTAAAGACGGATAGTGCTCATCTTAAGTAAGACGGGGTTCCATTTAAACAGTTACCCCACCGTTCAGTGTTTTATGTCATACCATGCCATCCTACACTACTACAAATGGAAACTTTGCGACCAGACAACACTGCCCAAATTACAAAGCACAAACCAAACTCTAAAGAAAAAAATCATTTTTAGGTAAACCTAACTAGTAACTACTTAAAAAAAATTATTGGGTCAACCAAACTTATAATCTAAACTCTAAACAAAATTTATATCTAACTGATTTATATTTTTGCGCTATATAACAAAGTTTTTTTAGCTTTTTTATTAGCAAAGTTTAGTGATATAGAAGAAGTCTTGTTGAAGACGGACATATTCATTTTCAATAAAGACAGGTTGGGGTGCCTCTCATTAAGAAACAAGTGAGTTGTGAGAAGCAACCCGACCTGTCTTTATTAAAGACGGATATGCCGGTCTTCAATGAGAATTTGTGATATAACGAATACCTTTCGTAGTAACCGCAACTCGGGCCCATACGGGTTCCACGTTATATCATGGCCGCCATACGTAGCAGCGCGACCAGCATCGGGGACATCACGATTAGCAAAAACGACGTCGTTGTCCTTAAGAACTTCCCTAGCAACAACGGGTGACGAAACAACTATGGCAAGCTTGGTGCCGAGACGAAGCCTAAATAACGGGCCGTAGGATCGGGCCAAAGAGCCCAAATAGGAATGAAGCTCCGGGTCCAAGGAGAGAAGGTTGCCGAATATGGGCAGGCCCGGTGGGCCGGGTGGCAGTGGTGGGTCGGGTTTTTTAATTCGAGGGAAGAGTAACCAAATGATCAAAGATAAGGTGATGAGGGCAACGGTCCACATGTCCCTAATTTTATTTGTGTTTTTGTCTACTCAAATACCGTGTGGCTTGGTTACTCATTCTTATATTATATATTCACAAATTCTTGTTTATGACGGGCAGTATCCGTCACAAGCTTGCGACGGGTACCACTTTCCTTCACAAATGACCCATTTAAGGGAAAAGGGGAAGCACATGGGGGGTGCCCCACATGTTCCCTCTACCCATTTTGTTAGAGGAAAAACCCGTCGCAAGGTCCGACCCGTCACAAGGGAGACCTACTGTTATATATTAGGCGGCTGATTTATAGGATTTTTTTTTGTAATATAAAATAATCTTCCAAAATAGATATTTTTTTTTGGGCAGATTGTAGAATAGTTAGTGAATAGTTATTGAGATAGAGAAACTGTGGAATTATTAGAGGTACTTATCCCACGTTCTTTTCGGTTTAATTTCAGCTTCTTTAGCTCAATTCAACGTATTTAAGTTCAGTATAATTCAGTTCAGCATATGTTAGCTATAATCTCACCAAATTTCAATTCAATTTACCTCACTTCAGTTCATTTTAGTTTAGTTCTGCTCTTTTAACCTCAATTTAGGGGTAAGTTTAACTTCATTGAGTCCAAAAGAACATGGCTCTAGTTGAGAAGGGTTTATGTGAATGTGATCGGATTTTTCTATCGTATGTCTACTGAGGACTAGTTGATGACAATAAGTCGAGACATCTTTGAAAGTTTTGTAAATGATGTTAGTCTGTAGTCTTTTTACTTTTTTTTTTCTATACTTAGTTTGTTTAAGATTATCTTAAGCTTACAATATAGTACTTCGTACTACTGATGTTTTCAATTGACGCATAGTGTGAAAATGAACCGTGATAAGCCTAAAACAATCCTAGATGAGATATTTTGGACGATTAATTTATCTGGTTATTAATTATTATAGTTTCACAAATTCTCATTGAAGACGGTGCATATCCGTCTCCAATGAAGACGGGTCGGAGCCCTTCTCAAAAGGAGCCAAGTGAGAGGGCAAGGGGTATCCATTTAGTTCCCCACTTGTCTTCTTGTGAGCCATAACACGCCCGGGCATTGCTCAAGTTCATATAAGGCATAAATAAGCCTACCAACGCTCAAGCTTGGTTTAACTGATCTCTGCTCGGGCTCTACTTAAATTCTCGTAAGCAAGGGATGGGTTAAGGTAGATTGACTAATTTCGAGTTGAGATATGAACAATTGATTTTGAGAAACGAAGCCCGTTGAACATTATACCGACATTCATGTGAAAAGACCTTAAATTAGTAGATAGTATCCCGTATTCATTTAATGTTGTGTGTGAATGTGACAATATAGAAAACCTACAAAATGTCACTTCTTTTGTCATCCCCACCTTCCTCCATTCTCAATCTTTTATTAATATAATAATAACTCTCTCAAATAAATCATCAAACTTCTTGTCAACTTTCCTCATCTTTCTTACCACCCCTTGCAAGTCCAATTTTGCCAACACGGGGAAAAAGTCCGACAAATTTGGTGTCCCTAGCAACCTAGTAAATTCTGCAACACCCTCCCGAAACTCTCTACCAAGTGGCATAACATCCTTGTGACCACGTTCATCACCGTCACGAACATTGCTTCCCCAATTCGGACAGGAGAATTGGCCAAGGAGGCGACGTGCTTGACAACCCGTCGAACTTCTTTTCGACGGATACCATATAAGGCTTCCAAGGTAGCTGGGCCGAGCATCTCTCGGATGCATACCTTCCGCAGCAGTTGTAACTGCGGTCCATATGGGATCCACGTTGTCACTGCCACCATGACTAGAGGCATGGCCTGCAGCAGGCACATTGCAATTGGCAAAGACAACATCATTGTCGTTGAGCAGCTCCTTGGCAAACTTTGGCGAGGACTCAATCACTCGGACCTTGGTGCCAAGGCGGAGGCTGAAAAGCGAGCCATGGATTCGAGCCAAGGAGGCAGAATAGAAATGCAGCTCTTGGCCTAACGAGAGCAGATTGCCTACAATTGGCAGTCTCGGCGGGCCAGGTGGAAGCGGTGGATTGGGTTTCTTGTCTCGAGTGAAGAGAAACCAAATGATTAACAATAAAGTAAGGAGGGTAACAGTCAACATGATGTTAGGATAGCGAATTTGTTCTTCTCAAGGAAGTCTGGATACACTACTGATAAGAATGCTATTTATAGGACTCATATTTTTCATGAATGAGACGCTGAATAAAGAAAGAACATCAAAATGGGTCATCAAATTGTATAGCAAGAAATTGCACTCATACAATTACGGCGATGGGCCTAATTGTTGGGCAAAATAGCAAAGCCATCATCAATGACTATAAGGGCCGGATCTTTATATACCTACCAATACCATGATGTTTCTTGCAATAAGCAACATTCACCCTCAACAGACTTCGGAATAGGTCGCTCAATCTCCGTGACATTACAATACTGATAAACTTCCGAATTAGGAGTAACAACAAAAATTTGTCATTAATACCAACTAGTAGTAAACAAGAAGAATCCGTCAATAAAACTCACATATTTCAACGAACTAATAGTACACAAAAAAACAACAGAGTAACTACTTTAATCAACACAATTTTTCGTTAAAATTGATACGTGTTCTTGGTAGAAAAACGGGTGCGTAAGAAAAGAAAACAAATTGATAAAATGAACAGCACTGTAAAGAAAGCAATCCAGCGTCGGCCAAAGTGATGGTCGCCAAGAGGCATCTGTCATTCATACAGCGTTCGGACCAGGAGAAATTAGAGGGGAGGGTTGATATCTGTTGTAGGTTGGGGTTCTTATATGAGGCGATTTGATGCAGGTATAAGGTGAGTTCTCAGAATTCTCATTTCTCACTCAGTTAAGTTTCCGAGCCTGATCCCTCCGAATGTTACACAAGAAAATACTTGAAAAAGACACAAGCATTCACAGAAAACACATGCAGAACGTCGTCCCCTCTGACTATTAAGTACTGTTGGTTAAGTACTGTTGGTCCCTACCCCTATTAATGTGTACTATGTATATATGTATAAGATACGTGAAAAGAATTGGAAAATATCAAACTAACTTATCCTCTAAGCCTCTAACTGACAGAGAAACAGAAATAATCAACAATCATCTCAATCAAGACTAAGCGAGTAAAATCATCGAACGGGGGACAAAGAAAAAAATATCTCGTTACGTATAATGCATAGTGCCACCAAAAACAACTGATCCAGAGCGTACCATGGAACATAGTCAGATGGTTGCATTACGCAACGGCATGCATAACTATGGTTCCCGTGGAACAGTTAATCTAGTCACTAAGTAACAAGAACTGACCTTCAACCAAAAGCATACTCATCATCAAACATGTTTCTCTACTCTGATCAATTTTCAGTTTTCAGACTTCACCAACTAATTAACATAATCATATTTCTCTTTTGAAATTAACTAGACGAGTCACAAAAGCCACATTAGTGTACCTCGAAGACAAAGCACAAATATGAGAAAAACTAACTTCACATGCCGCCTCCACCAAACTTGCCCATCATCTTGGCTATTATAGGGGCTACCTTAGGATTTCCTTGGTGTTTGGCCAGATTTGCGGGGTTCTTCATTACTGTAAAAATACCAAAAACAGACTTTGAGTGAGTACAAGCTAAAAATTACAGAAATGCTGACACGGGGAGACAATTGATCCACTAAGAAAAGCCTCAGATATATCAGGTGTAGACATGACTTCCAATAAACAAGGAAGTATAAGGAGAATAAAAAAGGACTCGTATAATTGATAAGATTCGGAACAATTTAGTATTTCTCACAAAAACATGTGGAAATTTATCTTATACAGTAGGAAGACCATTACATAAAAAGAAGAGGTTTAAAGAGAGTCCAGTGCAGGTTATATCACTATTCCAATTAGACCCATATGGCATCTTATTGGCATGTATGCTGATAAAGAATTGAATCCGCACACAGAAAAACCAACAATAGTACTAACCATCTTGAAGGGCTGCCATGACCTCAGGATCTTTGAAGGCTGCCATTAGTTCCGGATCCTGATCCAGAAGCAATGACGCATTTAAGTACCAAATAAAAAAACAATGTTTATATCTGAAGTAGAAAACCTATAATCCTTATAAACTCCCCCAAAAGCCAGGCAAATGACTAAGATGATTGTTGTGATATCGAGATTAACTTACATTCAATATTTTGCTGAAATCAACACCTCCCGGCATACCTCCGCCTCCCGGCATGCCTCCACCACCCGGCATGCCC
Source organism: Heliosperma pusillum (assembly GCA_022085475.1). Classification (NCBI taxonomy): domain Eukaryota; kingdom Viridiplantae; phylum Streptophyta; class Magnoliopsida; order Caryophyllales; family Caryophyllaceae; genus Heliosperma; species Heliosperma pusillum. The sequence continues at coordinate 83,168 of JAIUZE010005622.1, forward strand.
CCAGCTCCAGGGAACCCTCCAGGCATACCTCCACCTCCAGGGAAACCTCCAGGCATGCCTCCAGCACCAGGGAATCCTCCAGGCATACCTCCAGCACCAGGGTATCCTCCAGGCATCCCCCCTGGAAACCCTCCCATACCAGCAGGAAAGCCACCAGGCATACTTCCAGGTCTACGACTAGATGAAGACTGTTCCTCCTTTTTGGCTTTCTCATATGCAGCCTAAATGATGATTAAGCATACCAATTTCAAGGAAAATTCAATATGTAGTCATATAACATTAACTCAAGAATCTAAAAAGGCCATTTTAGAAACCTGAGCTTCGGCCTTCCTACGTTGCCTCTCTCGTAAAGCCCTTCTATCTTCTCTTTCTTTGCGAAGCCTATCGTATTTCCGCCTGTGCTCTTCAAGCCTATGAGCATTAGGCTCAACCTGATTGGAAAAGGAAAAATGACTGAGACATCTAGATGGATTTAGCAAGAATACAACGAGCTATCTACTCCAGTTACGAACACTCTCATCTAGACCAACAAAACAATCACAAAGGGGCTCGAATTTCTAGTACACAATGTATAATAGCTAATTGAGCATTGTGGGAGTCACAAATTATCACATAAATTTACCAACATAGAAATATACTCTAGACTGCCAAAACATGTTTATGAAACTTCCCATTATTTTCAGGCAATAAGAGTGGTACCAAATATGAAACATGTTTAATTTCGAAAAGAACGGGGACTAGGATATGTTAACAAAAATAAAGAGAGTACAGCAACATACCTTTTTTAGAACTGCACTTAGTTCTTCATCAAAATCAAGAGTAGAAGCAACATGAAGATCTTTAGCAGCCTCTTCCCATTGACCAATCATTGCCCTTGCCATTCCACGAGTTTTGTAACCTTTGGCAGAATCGGGGTTTATCTATACGGCAAAAGAAAGCATTTAGGCCAAAAAAATGTTCAGAAAACATCATTTCACCAACACAATATTCCATCACGAGTAATGTAGATGAGCGCACATCATGCATGCCCAATCAATTGAATGTCCGTAAAAAATATGAACTAAACCTAGCCCTTTAAACTAAACCCAAAGAAACTCTTACAATTTGCAAACCATTCCAATTAAACAATTAATAAAAGTAAAGAGTTACTGAAATCACCTCCAAGGCAGCAGTAGCATCTCGGATAGCAGCATTGGGTTTCTTCATCTTGATGTACACGCTAGCTGTAAGAACATCAATGAAGTATTAATATGATATGAACTACTAACAATAGCACATTATAGCAGAAGACTAAACCTATCAAATAAAACCTCAAAGAGAGCATGAAGCAATACCTCTGGTCGCGTACATAATAGCAGATGTAGGATTGAGAGTTATTGCTTCCGTTAAACGCTCAATTGCTTCCTCCAACTTACCTAAATATCCAAAATAACAGAATTAACACGGAAAAATCATTGAACAAGAAGCTTCACTTACTATGGCAAGTGAAAACCACAAGACGAATACCTTCAGAAATTGCTTCAGTAGCCTGTATCTTTGCTTCTTGAGATGCCTCACGGTTCTCATCTGTAACCTCAACTGAAGGGTCGCCCATCTGCAGGACTCACGCACAAAAAATACCAATGAGACATTTGCAAAGACAAAGCTTATTCCTTCGATTATAAAGGTTCGAGTTTATCAACCATGTCAGTTTGAAACTTGAAAGTATGTACTCCATATTAAATAATGTCAGCAACTTAAAAGTTACCAAAGCAGACTATTCTTTCAACTAGCAATCTTTCAGCATACGTATATTATCAATAAATTTATGTCAAGCTCATAAAGCATTATTTATTTATTCTTCGAACCATCAAGTACTCGAATACAACAACGCACTTATAGTATTTCCAAAAAAGTTCATTTGAATAAGTTAGTCACGTAGTGTTTCCTAGCAAGCGCTACCCAGTCCTTGAACAACTTGTGCATATGGATATTATTAATTTACGCCAAAAACTTACAAGAGGATATTTTATTACTACAACAAAGTTAGTATTTAAAATAAAGTTCATTTGAATAATTTACTTCAATAGTGTTTCCAAAAAAGCCCTAACTAGTTCTTCAACTACATAGTCCCTTCGTCCCAGTCATTTGATTACCTTTTCTTTTGGCACAAAGATTAAGTAACGAGTAAGAGATCATTTGTGGTTCTACTTAATGGATGACAAGTGGACAATAATCCCACTAGAAGATCAAATGACTCATAGAAAACCAACCTAATATAGAAAGGTAAACAAATGAATGATTTATCCTAAAATGGAAATGGTAAACAAATGAATGGGATGGAGAGGATATGAGTGACAATCACTTCAAAGACCGATAACTAATTTAAATGATCAACATCCTCCGTCAAATACACTAAGATAGCCGAATCACTTAACTAAACAATAACCTATCTAGTCAGCCACAGCACCTCATCTATTGAATTCTTATACCTCAAACACATACACACGAGAACGCTAAAATGTACTAACACATAATACAATAACCAGAATTTAAGCAGATAATACGGAAAAATGAACTCAATTGCAAAATTTTCGACTAGTTCTTAGAAACAAACACACACATTCTAAATAAAAACAAGAAAAAGGACCTTTTGAGGAGGATCATTATCAGGTTCAACCACATCGCCTTCCAGTTCGACATCCGATTCGACAATTTCATCTTCTTCTTCCTCCTCTTCCTCTACTTCCTCCACATGTGGCTTAGCATCCTCGACATCATCGTCACTCTCATCACCGACATTTCTCTAACAAAAATCAAACCCCCGCCATTATTACAACAAAACTTAATAAAACCCTAACAATGTCGATTTTCATGACCGATTCGCCATTATTAGCACTAAAAACTCAATTAATGTCCAAATTTCCGCCATTATCAACTTACAACTCCATAAAACCCTAGAAATGTCGATTTTCACAGTAAAAAAAATTAAAAAAATTACCGATTCGGCATATGCAGTATCCGGTAGCTTAGCTCCAAGACTGTAACAAAAAATACACAAATTAATATTTTAATATCTAAAAAAACAATAAAATAAAATTAAAATGATAGACAAGAAGAAGGAGAAGTAGAACCTTTCGAGGTAGTCGCGGAAGAAGGAGAGAGAAGGATCGGAGAGAAGAGAAGGATTAGATTTGCAGAGATCGACGAAGTGTTTGAGTTGATTTACTTTAGTATCATCCATTGGAAATGATTGAAGAGTGTTTTAGTGACGGATTTAGTAGTCTTGTGTAAGATCGTTGTATGACGGCCGAAAAGGTTTGAATTAGAAGGGGAAGGTGACGAGATTTATAGTAAACCTAGATAGATGGGTGTATATTGGGATGATACGGGGATGATTGTAGATTTGTATGAATGATATGAAGGATTTATGTGCGGTATTTCAGGGGAAATGGTGAGTCACTTCGAGTGTGTTCTTTGGATAAATGGATAGACACTTTGTTTACGCATCAAAACGTCGGCAAGTTTGATTGACGACCAATATATTCGTTTTCAATGAATACAGGTCGGGTTGTATCTCGGTAAATTAAATTAGTGGAAGGGCAAGTGGAAAATTAATGTCTCACTTGTCATTTCACTTTTTTTTTTTTGTAAGATGCAGCTTAACTTATCTTCATTGAAAACGGAGTTGCTCGTCTTCAATGGAAATTAGTTTTAAAACATTTGATTTGAGATTTTTGCAAAAGGAAAAAGAAAGATTGAGAAATTGAAAAAAAAAAAAAGATATATATTGAAGAAAACTATATATGAAACTTCTTTTTGTATTTTCTGGAAAATTTACGTACCCTTGGAACTTCGCACGAAATAGCTAAAATTTCCCCGGAAATCATCAATTGACCATAACCCGTAATCACACGTTTCGAAAAAACCATTTATTTTCAAACTGTTCGTCTTTCTGAGAACTACGATTTGAAAAAAAAATCCAGCCTAGAACTCGTGAATAAGAGATAAAGCCGCTCAAAGTTTAATTAATGAAAAATACTTTGACATACAAGAACTCCGAGTTACGAATTCTGAATACAAAGTTTTTTTTCAAAAAGTAGCTCCTGACAAGACGAGTAATTAGAAAAAAGAGGCGTCTTATTAGGAATTCTTAACTGCGGCTGATCACTTTACGAGACAAAAAAGTGGATATTTCGTGCAAAGTTTGAGGATACCACATGAATTATCCGTTGTATTTTATTTTTTTTATAAGGAAAGGAAACTATGTTAATCGAAATCAACATATAACATCCTCACGGATGTGAACGGAAACAGAAAGACAAATACTTGTGAGGATTACTCGAATACAAGAGTAAACGAACTCTTAAACGGATTGGAATGAATAAAATTGATATGAATCGGTCATTTTGAGTATGGTGTATTCAAATTGGGTATTAGGGGTATTTTTGAATTTTGGTCACTTTCGGAGTTTCATGTGTTGGGGTCAAATACTCAAGTACGCGTCTTTAGATCAACTTAGGGTAAGATTATTGGTAAGTCTTAAGATAAGGCTTACATGTGTCTTAAGACAAGACTCACTCAATACTCTTAATAATCTACCCAAGTCTTGACAGAGTCTTAAGTTGAGTCTTGAAAATCCAAGGCTCAACTTAAAACTTTTGTGGGGGCCTTCAAACATTTTTTTAAGGGAAGTATTCCAATTAATGGATCTCATGTACCATACTTAAGGGTGTGTTTAAATGATAAAAGTTGAAAAAAATGGAGAAAACAGGGATGAAAGGAAGGGAAAGGGAGAATGAATGATAGCTGTTCGATTACGATTTTCCTCTGAATCTAGTGTACCGTGGAAGCCAGTGGAAGGTGAGCTACTCTTATTATTACCAATTGGTCTTATGATGAAACTTTCCTGACTTATGGACCGGACTCTTGGAACTTTTTCTATAAACCTGCTAGAGAGAACTCAACTGAAGGGTTTTGGTTTGTCTTGAAGAGGAAAAATTAATTCATCAAAGTCCCTCCCCCTCACTTTCCCTCTTATACATTTTGTTATCCCAACAAATAAACATTGTATTAAATTTCTCCAAAGACAAAATGACAACTATTCTCTCCTATTCAATGTATTTTCCCTTTCATTTGGGCTCATAGATTAAGAAAATGAATTTTGACCACACAAAACACACTACTTCACACACAAATGAATTTAGACCACACAAAACACACTATCCACATCCAAAAAATGAAATATGTAAAAAAACATGAATAACTCAAAAAGAAAATAGGGCATAATACCATGAATTTGAGAGAGTATAATTTTTCAAACTTTTATGAATAATTATAATAATACAAAATGTTCAAATTTTGAACATATGAATGAATTGAACTACAAATGAATACAAGGTGACAACAACTTGTCCAAATAAAAAACAATGGCTCGTAAAAAAAGGTGTGATTAGATCATGAATGTAGCCCACATAACCAATGAGCTCAACAGAGTAACTGCACTCAATGCCATATTGCTAGCTGCGTTTGGCCCTGCAAAATTTCGCATCACATTTATTTAAGTCAATCCAATTAGACCGTTTTATGAATAAGATCAGTCTTAATAATAAGAACCTCAAACATTATTTATTTATTTATTTTATTTCATTTTTATATCCTAAAGTATATTTTACAAACATGAGTGATATTGTTTTTTTTTTCTATTGGGCCAATCTCTATCATAAACAATTCCGATGAAAATTGTTATAAATAGTACGTAGATGTTGAATCTAATTGTTCATTGTTTTTGTCTAACAAAGTGTGCACTTAGTCACATTAAAATAAGGGGGAGGGGGGATTTCGAACATGAGACTTATTGTCCACAATATCTCCGTTTTAACCACTAAACTAAGACATTTTCGGTAGAGATGGACAACGGGTCGGGTTTGTGCGGGCCGGGCTGGTGGGGAGGGAGCCCGAGTCCACACTACGGGATGAGGCGGGTTGGGAATTGTGGGCTGCGGAGGAGGGAGCCCAGGATCGGGCCGCCTTGTGGAGCGGGTTGGGCACGCCAGTGGGCTGTGGAATAGAGGGTTCGTTGGGGCTGGCCGGATCAGTGCGGGGCGGGCCAACCAGCACAGTTATCCAGCTCTAATTTTCGGTATCTAATTGTACATGTATAGTAGTTTTACACAAGACCAATTGATGGAGACACTATGCTTTAATGTTGTAGCACTCGTACAACATTACTACCGTGTTTTTCAGTCTTTGACATGGATCAAACCTAAATTAATATTGTGTTTTAGCACACTCATGAAAATAATGAAAATGTCTTACCTGGTGTTGTTGTAACAGTGGTGGTCAGACCACTTGGAGCCAAAGCTGCGGGTGGAGACGTGGCGGGTTGGCCGGAAGGGTTTTCGGTTGAAGTCGGGGATGAAGCTGGCGGTGTCAAAGCAGCTGTAACAAATCAAATATCTCATTTTCAGTCACTATATATGATTCTAGATTTCTACCAATACTTATAGAACTTAAATGGTCCACCGGGCCTAAGTAGTCGGCCCTCCCCGAGTCCCGGTGGTATAGATTTCAGTACCACCATTTAACGTAAAATTATACTCCCTCCATTCAAAGTCTATTATATTCTAAAATTATTTCCCACTTTCTAAATTTAGTAAGAAAAAAACGTAGTTACCAATATTACCCCTAGAACTCTGACTACCATCATAACGTTGAATATCTCATTTCTTCTTAAAATTAAGGGATAAAGTTGGTAATTCATCACTTTTTCTTAAATCCTCCAGAACGGAACAATAAAAATGTCACCAAAATATGTAGTTACCTTTGCAGCCAGTGACCAAATCAATGTCGATACCGCAACGTTTAGGGAGGGAGAGAGCGGCCTCAGAGTCAATGCCCATGAGTTTCAAGAACTGAGTGTCACCATATATGCTGCAAACACACACCAACGTGTTCTTAACCGCATCCTTTAGAGGGTCGCAGCATTCCGCTGACGGTACCTCCGTCATCGAGTTTATGTACTTCAAACATGGTTTCGTGGCCTTTACACAATCGCCTTTCTCCTGCGCTTGCGCTAAAGGCGACAAACCCATCACCGCTACCACCGCCACCATAACAACAATCAACTCAAAATTCCTCATTCTTATTTTTGTTTTAGTTGATTTTTTTTTTCTCTTAATATTTGAGATTATATATGTTCGATAGATATATATACATATATATATAAAGTTTGCTTGAGGCACGTTGAAGTGTTGGACATCACGTAGTTGATGTTCTGTCTCATTTCTGTATGTACATTTATATTGAATGGATCATATATAAGTTAATTTATATTAGTAGTTGACTGCTAAATAACATATTTTTTTTGCAGGCTAGACGACTTTGATAATCACAGCTGTGAGCTGTGTAACGTACAAGTTCATTTCACTCTGCATTAGAAAAGGAGTAGTACAGAGTTTCTTGTTATGTTAGTGTTAGATTTTGTTATATGTCTACTTATGTTCTTCAACTATGCATCTTTTAGTCCTAAATTCCTAATGTTGTATAATTGAATCTCTTTTTAGTTTTGGCAAAAAAAAAAAAGAAAGGGAGCAAAGAAAAGGAGTATGCTTCTTCTCATAGGTTAAAATAATCGAGTTGCGTATGTCAAACTACTGTCAAAGCCACGTTGTAATTAAGGGCGAAAATGAAGCGATAAAGTAAGATAAATTTTGAAATAATAATTTTGAAAGTTTGAACTAAAATTTTTAGAGTTTGTGGGGGTTTACCGCCCTTGCCTTCACCGCTGGCTCTATGCAAGATTTACGAATTTGTGTTGCACGATCGATGTAATTAGAAATATGGAAACTAATTGTAATTCTGATATCCGAGCATGTTTAAAATTTGGAAAATTCTTTCTAGTACCCTTAAGTTTTCACTTTTCAATATTGTACACTTATTTTTCACTGAACATCAGTTATGCCCTTAAACTATATTAGTTGTTCCAAAATCGGATCAAACTAATAAAAGCCGCTTGGTTATTCCGTTAAGCTCCTAAATGGCATAATTAAGCTTGATGACAAGGCATTTTGGTTTTTTTGTTCAATTTCTTCTAATTCAAACATTTTGAAACCTTCTCCTTCTTTCCTTACAAGTTATTGAATCAAGTTCTTAAAGGCAAATGTTGCATTATTCTTCGCTAAATACTCGAAGTCATCCGGTGTTTGCCATTACATCTTAACAACCTCATAATTACTACAACAAATAAGATAAACAAATCATTATACTTGGATAAAATTTTCAGGAAGGAAATTACTTCTTCAAATCCAGAATTTTATCTTTAATTATTTCTTGAATCTTCATCTTTATACCCAGAATGTCATCATCTTCATGTTGGTGATTTCAGTGAATCGCGTTAGTGTGATCGAGGTTTGGTACAAAGTAAAGTGAGATCAGAAAGCTATATTGTGGGCCCGAGGAGTAATGTGGAGTACACACTCACAAAAGCGATTCTGAGCTTGCAGAACGATTTCGGACAAGTTGAGGTATAAATTGTACCTAGAAATAAATATGATTAAGGATCAAAACGAGGAAACTAATATTGGCCTCGGAGCCGGTATAGTATTGGCGGCCAGTGCACCATTCAGAAGGACATCGATCCTAGTTTAACCTATTTTGTACCTATTTTGAATAATGCTAATAACATCTTTTTATATTCTCTTACATGTTTTACCTATTTTACCCCTTACTTATTCTTTCACCTAAAAAACATGTGCAAAAGTCAACAATCAACTCGATAGAAGGGAGTATTATATTCATGAGAGATTCTTCAATTCTCCTTATACAAAATACGTTTGGGAACAGCTAATTAAGGTTAACTGGTTAAGGGTATAATTAATGTTCAATGAAAAGTAGCGGTACAACTTTAAAGTGAAAACTTAAGAGATATAAGAGAAATTCCCCTTAAAATTTCTTACTAAATTGGTAGGTAATATATACATATTTTTTGCCCAACATCCCCTATATTAGTATATACTAAGAGAATCTCATATGGCCCTATATAAAGCATCGTTTGGTTGCCTGCTGGAATACAACTTCATAAGAATAATATCAAATTCCGAGTTAAGTTCTCACAAGAAATTCATGTGAATTTATCAAATCCGGTTGGTTGCTTACATAGGAGTTCGATTAATGCATGAGTTTGCAATTAGGGGGGGGGGCATGTGATATCCATACTCTTTACATTTTTTCAAAAGAGAGGGTTAACCAAACAAACAACCTTCAATTTTTCAATTTAGGGATTTCTATATACTTTCCTACGTTTTGTATGTGGTAACCAAACAAAACCTATGAGAATAAATATTCTCAAAAAATTCCCATCCAAAATTCATCTTCTTAAATGAGGAAATTAATAGTGTATCCGCTTATACCCGTCCCACTGATATCCCTACTAGTAGTGTATTTTGGGGATCCAATACGAATCCTTCTACTCTTAATTGTGAGACAATTTGATCTTAATATAACTTATAAAAACTCTTAGCAATATATTATTTACACATTTTTTCTTTTATTTTCCATGCTTTCATATCGAAATAGAATGAAGATTTATAGAATATATAAGGCACTTAGTATGTTTGATTAATCAATATGCCAATTTTGGTATTTGGTAAATAACATATGGAAATAGCATATTTGTGGTTATTATGCTATTTTACAGCATGCTGCTTACCCTAATATATTAATTTTTTTTATTTATTTGAAAGTAATTCGCGCTAATTACCAAACATGCATGGTCTATGTAGAGCATCATATTATCTCTTGGCCTATTGATCAAATTGTTTTTCATGGGTACCATATGAGTCACATATTTGAAAGTTTCTACAAGCTACTTGCTTAGTTTTTAGACTAATCTGCATAAACTTGCTTAGTTTGAACTTCTAGTTTCATAGAGCTAGTAGCTCAAATGAGACCACTACTTTTGCACATTTACAAATATATTAATTGTGGGTGATGTGTTTGACATGTAGTCCATCTAAGCCACAATATAAATAGCTTACCATCGGGTTAGTTTATAGTTTGTGTTGTAACTTGAAAATCTAATATGGAAAGTTAAATTAGTAGTCTTATTGCTTACCATTGGATATGCTATAAGAAGTTATTTTTTTAACGTTTAGATAATGGGATGTTTGAGTAATTTATGCTTTTTAGCCAAAAATCACTTTAAAAAGGTAGGTCAAACATACTTAATTATCACTAATAATTTTGATTTTGCTTAATTTATAGGGTTATTTAATAGGAATACTCCATCATATGTCCCTTCTTCTCATTTTAATATATTCTATACTTTAACCCACATTAATCCAAACAATGCACGTATGTATCTTTTATTGAACTAGGTGACCGACTACTTGTTTGTAAGGTCACCCTAAAATAGAACTAAACTTATTAAAATTAATAATAAGCTTCATCATGTTATCTCCTGGTGCTTCTCTTCTCTTTCTTAAAACCAGAGAAATAACAAAAACTCAGAAAATCATAATTGACGATGACCACTCCCTGCCGCCGACGGAGCTCCGACGACAACCTCAACTACACCACAACAAAAAACCACCCACCCTCTAGTTTTTTTATCGATATTGTTGTGGTGTGGTGGCCTTTTGCCATTATTGTTGGTGGTAGTGATGCGGCTGGTTGTCGGTGATGGTGATGATGTTTGATGGTGGGATTGTGGGGATCACAATACAACCAATGGCTGATTACGGTAAATTTCCAAGGATAATACAAATTGAATCAAAATTGGGGTAAGTAGGTTAAAAAATTATCATTAAAACATGCTAAAACATGGAAATTACTTGTATTTGTGATGGTATACTCTCTTATTCACATGAAATTAAATGATGTTGTTGGTTTCTAAGAGTTTTGGCCGGTGAAGAGTTTTGGCCGGTGTTCTAAAACTGATACTTTTGTCTTCCCTTGGGGAGAAGGTAGATTACTCTTCAATGGGTTTGTATTTTAGTCGGGTTTTCGGGCATAAGCGAATCAGTTAACTTGCATGTCTCAGGGAATTAATGTTGGAAAATGAGATGGCGTCACCGGGTGGTACTTAATTTGGGCGCCACCGGGGTTATTATAGTAAAATTACATAGCTATTTTTAATTTCCTCCCATAAAATTTGAATTTAAAATTTATTAGTGAAAAGGGTAGTTTAGGAACTTAGACTATAACTCACCAAAAATGAGTAAAAAAAAAATAGTGAGATTTACCTTGATATTTGCCACTTTTTGTGGTGGAATATAATGTTAACAACAAACAAGTTTATATTGGATTTGTGTACACCATTTCAAGCTCAATGATGCATTTAACATGTTAATGATGCCCATATGTAGTAGATAAAGAACTTTGGGAATGACATCTGATTCTTATGTACAATGCATTTCACAACTTAATGTCGCAACGTTCATATTAATTTATAAGATTAATAGGTAAACGCTTTAATTTAATATTGTTCATTTCTCAAATTATGCATGAAGGCTCAATCATCAATTGGAATTAAAGATGTTATCATTGTTATCTAACTGAGAATCGACCCGTAACTATTAATATAAATAATCACTACTACAAATCTATGAATGAACGAACTACATAATAAAGTGTAATTAAAGATGTTATGTAACTGAGAATCGATTCATAACTATTGATATAAATAATCACTACTACAAAGCTATGAATAAACGGACTACATAATAAATTATCTTTACGAGAAGAATTGAATTGATATTTTAATTTCTGTTGGTGTATATATGCAAAGTAGATGAAGATGAAGATCACACTAAATGATGAAGAACTGATGATAATTTGTATTAAATTAATTGTTTTGGTGTAAATATTATAGATAAATTTTAGTTAGTTAGAGTTTCATTTTAATTTTAATTGAATAGATGGCCCCCTCACAAGGGGGGTCGAAGTGACCAGGCCCGGACGACTGTTTACCAAAAACACAGGTAAATATATGTATAATTACGTATCTACCCTTGTAACTTTGGCGCAAAAAACGAAAACAAACATTCTATTTTTTATTTTTCCTTTTTATTTAATTACGGTGGCGCCGAGATTCGGTACCACCGGGTGGCGCCATATCGCCATCCATTAATGTTTGGGATTGTTGCAGGTGTGAGGCACAAGTAGTGATGTCGAATTCCTTGGGGAGTTGTTTTGGGTAATAAAAGGGAAAAAAATAATGAAAAGGGAGAATAAGCTTTGAAGATGACAATGGAAAAATGAAGAAGGAACAAAAGAAACAAGAAAAGACGTAGGCCCACATAATGACCTGTTGAGCAACCGGTTTTAACAGGTTAAATATGAGACGAGATCAATGCAAGATAAATGATAGGAAAGATCAGATTAATATAGGATAATCAATAGGTTGGATTAAATGGGGAAGGGGAGACTTAGGTTGGATTATTGTCATTAAATAACCCTAATTTATAATCAGTAGTCGATAAATCATAGAAGAGCATGCAGAACATGGTTTGATCATGTTATTAACGTTTATAGGAGCTCCTACAACAATATACGGAGTATTTGGCAACCAAATAATTAAATCTTATTGATAAAGACGAAATTGAATGAAGCTAATTATATAACGAAGTATAATATTGTATTCCCTAATCTATATTTATCTATATTTATAGTGTTAATAAAACTACGAAGTTAATTCATAGGCTCCTAATAGAACATCAACCCTGCCAAAATCATGATCAATCCGGTGGTCTTGCCAGACAAATGTTCCTTGAAGCATTATTACCTACAAAATTAATCAAAATAATTTCTGTTAAATTTTCTAACTTTTAATTATTTAAAATAAAATTTTAAAATTAAATTATGCTGTAAACACTAAAAATAAATCTTTGATTGATTATTTTACCTAAAGGAGAAGGATGATGATAGTATTTATAGTCTTGGTCCGCCGGACGGTCCAGGACTATGAGCGGACGGTCCAGGTCCAGGACTAGGAGCGGACGGTCCAGGACTAGGAGCGGCGGACGGTCCAGGACTAGGAGTGGACGGTCTAGGACTAGGAGCGGCTGCAACAGTTCAAATTTTGTTGTCATTAGTATAACATTAGATAATAGAATTACGGTTTTTTTAAAGTGTCATTGACACACGTTAATAACCTAAAAATGGCAAGATTAACAACATATTATCATGATATACATATATATTCAAGTATAAATTCTTTTTTGCCATAACTAAAGAGAATATGTTGTTAATCATTGCACATATTAGAAAAATCGAATTAATTAAATCAATGAATAATATGTAGTACATTCTAAGATGAGTTGTGATACTCGGTATATTTCAGTTAAACATAAATAAATTAGAAAAAGAAAGTAGGCAGCATACCTTCATTAGGAGTACATAAACTAGGGCTAGCATCTTTGATACCACAACTGAGGGGAAGTTGAAGGACTTGGGTCATATCGAAGATGGTACCAAGGAAAGGGCTGTTGATAGCGGCACATAGGCACGGTAGTTGCGTCTCCATCGCGTTCTGAAGAGGATCACAGCAAGCCGGAGGCGGGTTTGAGAAACCTAAGTAAGGTAGACATGGTAACAACGCTTGAATACATGTCGGTCCTGGGAAATATTGTGCTTTTGTTGTTGTTGTCATCGACAAGATCAAAATCAAGGATAACGGTACCATTATTATCATCTTCATAGTAGATGCCATTGTTTCTTGCTTATTTGATATGCTTTTGGAGATTTTATTTATGTTATTGTTCAAGGAAAGGTGCAGTGTGAAAGAAAAGACAATGATGAACTTGTTTATATAGATACCGTAATTGTTGTTTTCATAGGATTAGAGGAATTGAATACTTCAGATATCAAATAGGTTAAGAGTCCAAATACTTCAGAAAATATAATAACGGTTTTTCTAACGTACATATCCATGAAGCAATTGTCTCTTTTATTTTGTATAAACGGAGTCCAAATACTATTTTTAACTCTGATGATAAGTTATAAATTAAAATTGAGATAAAGTAGGATTAGGAGATCCTATATTACTATAAGTATTACGGTTTTTCTATCCTATGCCCACCGGGCACATGCATGTTAAGAAAACCAAAATAGAAATATTTAATATTTTCCATGAAAATAACATTAAAGTATTTTCATTTTGGTTTTTTAACATGTGCACAATGAACATATGATAGAAAAACCGTAAATACTAATACCTAATAGTTGTATATTTCTTAATTTGGGAAGTTGTAGGACTTTACCGTATACTATTACAGAATCTATATAAACAAGTTTCACATTGTACCTTCAACCATTAAAAACATATACGAAATTATCCTCCTTCTCCAATTAAGAGCTTATTTTTAACAATAATCAAGAAACAATGGCATCAACTAGGAAGATAACTAGTATTACAATGGTGGTGCTATCCGTAATCTTGATGTCATGGACAACAACAAAAGCACAAGAAGATTTGGAAGCAGAGACGACGTGTATTCAAGCGTTGTTACCATGTGTACCGTACCTTGGTTTCTCAAACCCACCGTCGATTTGTTGTGATACTGTTAGGATGGCTATCGACACGCAATTGCCATGCCTATGCGCGGTTATCAACGACCCTACCCTCGGTACCCTCTTCAATATGACACAGGTTCTTCAACTTCCTCTTGATTGTGGTATCGAAGATGTTGGCCCTAGTCTATGTACTACAGGTACTTATATGTTGCTTCATACTTTACTTTGTTTACTGAAATCTCTTTTTATAACACACGTAAATATGTCAATTTTATATACAATTTTTTTACAATTTGACTAAATATAATTAAAGTCAATATGTAACGAGTTTAATTTTAAATAATGAATGGGTAGTTTGCTTGGATAGGAGGAGTACTAATTACGACAAAATTGGTACTTGTAAGCTGAAGTTAAAGTTGCAAAAATAAGAGCCTGAAATCGCTAAGGGTACTAAAAAAACAAGAACAACAACTACTAATTCATCCGCTAATATATTTCCAAAAATTACTAATTACGACAAAATTGTTACTTGTGCAGATACTCCTAATTGTGGACCATCCAACGCGCCAAAGCCAATGCCAACGCCAACGCCAACGCCAAAGCCAATGCCAACGCCAACGCCAACAACCTCCACCTCCTCTAAGACATCACCGGCACCAACATCGTCGATCTCCACCTCCTCCAAGACACCGCCTTCTCCACCTCTAGGTAAAATACAATAATCAATCAAGGACCTTTTAGTTTGTACAACATAATCTAATTTTGAATTTTTTAGTTAAAATTATTTAAACTAACAAAATTTAATTTTAATAATCTTGTAGGTAATGGTGCTTCAAGGAGCATTGCTTTGGCTGGACCAATTTTGAGATTGATGTTGATTTTACTGTGTTAACCTTCTAGATAGGAATTTCATGGTTTTATTCATTAGTGTTAATTAATGCACCATGATTGATTTATAATAGGATTCGAATATTCAATTGGTTAGTTGTCAAAATGCGTTATGTAATACAGTATAGACGTTAATTATGATATTTCGTATATATATATATATATATATATAGATAGGTTCTTATGAGTCCACCATTTTTTGTGAGTCCATGAGTCCTCATCCTAGCCATTGGATGAGATAGATGGATGGATGAGATTGTAGAGACAAAAGCACACTTAACACTAATCAATTACCTATGCACTAATTAATTAACTTTCTCTCTCTAGCCTTTAGTTAATCACTTTTGAGCACTTTTAATTATCTGAGATTTATGAGTGTAACTTCAGCCTCTATTTGTGGAACTTCAAACAAAAATGTGATTTCGACTATATAAATTTGAATTTATGAAATTCAAGACAAGTTTATGTGATTTTAGACTTTTTATGAGTGTAACTTCAGTCATTACTAGTGTAACTTCAACCCTTATTTGTGAAACTTCAAACAAAAATGTGATTTCGACTATATAAATTTGAATTTATGAAACTTCAAGACAAGTTTATGTCATTTTAGACTTTATATGAGTGTAATTTCAGTCATTACGAGTGTAACTTCAACCCTTATTTGTGTAACTTCAAACTAAAATGTGATTTCGACTATATAAATTTGATTTTTTATAACTTTAAGACAAGTTTATGTGATTTTAGCCTTTTTCTGAGTGTAACTTCAACCATTATTTGTGTAACTTCAAGCTAAAATGTGTTTTCGACTATATGAATTTGAATTTATGTAACTTTAAAGCAATTTTATGTGATTTTAGCCTTTTCTGATTGTAACTTCAACCATTATTTGTGTAACTTCAAGCTAAAATGTGATTTCGACGGTATAAATTTGAATTTTTATAACTTTAAGATAAGTTTATGTAATTTTAGCCTTTTTCTGAGTGTAACTTCAACCATTCTTTGTGTAACTTCAAACCGTATTTGTGTAACTTTAATTTTAAGACATATGTGTGTAACTTTAAGACATATTTAGGTAACTCCAGTCATTACGAGTGTAACTTCAACCCTTATTTGTTCAACTTTAACCCAAAATTTGAAACTTCAATTATTATTTGTGTAACTTTAGTCAGTATAACTTTATACTTTAGCCTTTCCTAGTGTAAAGTCAGTCCAAACAAATGTAACTTCAGTCCAAACCTATGTTACTTCAGTCTTTATCCATGTAACTTCAGTTATATAACTCTTAATTGTGTCACTTTAATCTAAAATAGTGTAACAAGATTTAAATTAAATAAATAAAAACATAACAAATTTGAAAAAAAAAACAAAAAACATAAAAAGAAATGTGTAACTTCAGTGAACAAAATGTGTAACTTCAGTAAACAAAATGTGTAACTTCAGTAAACAAAATGTGTAACTTCAGTAAACAATATGTGTAACTTCAGTAATTATATGTGTTACTTCAGTAAACAATATGTGAAACTTCAGTGAAACAACACCACTAACCAAAAAAAAGTTTTTTAGATCTGAAAAAAAAAAAAACATAAAAAACTTGAAAAATAATAATGAGATCTAAAAAATAAAAACATAAAAACTTCAGTTTTTAATAAAGTAACTTTAATATTTAAAAGTGTAACTTTAAGCCTTAATAGTGTTACTTCAAGCCTTATAAGTGTTACTTCAAGCCTTATAAGTGTCACTTCAAGCCTTATACTTCAAGTCTTAAAAGTGTAACTTCAAGCCTTAAAACTGTAACTTCAACTCTTCAAGGCTTAAAACTGTAACTTCAAGGCTTAAAAATGTAACTTCAAGGCTTAAAAGTGTAACTTCAGTCTTTTTTTGTGTAACTCAAAAAAATCAGATATAAACATAAAAAACTATAAGAAATAACAAACATAAAAAACAAAAAAAAATATATATATAGAAAGAATTACTGAAAATCTAAAAAAATAAAAAATAAAAAATAAAAAGAGAGAAAGACACCCAAAAACAGCCCCACCCCGATACCCACCGTGAGTCCATTACCAACCACGGCCCAACCACCACCCAAGACTCCCCATAACAGGGGAAGACGGCGACGGGAGGAGGAACGAGTATGAGGAGGAGGAAGGAGTATGGGAGGAGGTTGATTTTTTTTATATCTAGTTTTTTGTGGTAGTTTTTATGGGGTTTTTCTTTTAGATCTACTTTTTAGTGGTGGTTTGATGTGGGAGGAAGGAGTATGAGGAAGGTGGTGGTGGTAGCGTCGGAGGTGGGGGTGGCGGCAAGGGATGCCGAGGAGAGGCTAGCCGAAAAAAAAAAAATTTTTTTTTTTTTTTTAAAATTTGGCCGGCGGCCGGCGGCCGGTGGTGGCCGGTGCCGGTGGCCGGCGGTCGGTGGTGGGCGGCGATGGTTGCCGGAGGTGAAAGATGAAAGAAAGTGATGAATGTTTATGAATTTTTTTGGTTTTTGAATTTTTTGGGTTTTGAATTTTTTGGGTTTTTTATTTTTGTGGGTTTTGATTTTTTTGTGTTTTAGAGAGAGATGAAGGAATGAAATTATGTGAGATGAGAGAGAAGTGGATGAGTGGAAAGTCTTATATATTGAATTAAGATGGGATTAGTGGTTAATTAGTAAAGATGAGAGAGAGTGGAAAATTAGCCATTAATCCATTTTTGAGAGCTTCAATCTCAGCCATCCATCTCCAAGATCCAAGGGCCTATAAGAGGACTTATGGACTCACCTTTCCTAAGAGGACTTACATGATCCTTTCTTTATATATATATCTTAATCTATATATAATCATGATATATCTTACTTCGTCTATATCTTCTCATATCTCTCTCTCTGCTCTCTTCTCTCTATATCGTATATCTTGGGTTCTTCACCTTAGCCTCCGTCTCTCTCCGTATATCTCGCTCCCCTTTCACCCCCCCCCATTTCTCTTTTACACACGTTTGCCAACGCACGGTTTGTAACGTAAATATCTCAGGTTTTACAATATAAAAAAATATAAAATTGCCCATATTGGTAGAACTTGGAAGTGTAGCTAATTATCAAATAGGGTATCTTATTAGACAATGGCAGGTTCTCGAATACCAATTAACTCAACTAGGGACACGAGCTAGGATTCAAACTTAGGAGCAAAAAAAATATAGGTGGCGAATGACTAATGACATAAGATATATCAAAAAAAATTTCGAAAAATTTAACTAAAAATTTCAAAAATCTCGTTTGTCGCACCACTGACTAGGGACATAACCATACCACGCCGTTATCAAATTAGAGACATTTGGCTCACCCGCTTTAATATTTGTGCCAAAAAATAATGGTGGCCATACAGAAATTGAGTATATGGTGTTGACAACAACTATAATAAGAGTTTGGTTAAAGAGACTGAATGATGAATGATTTGAGTCTACGTCAGGATCAAGTTATTTTGTACTATAATGACCTCAGTGGAATCTCTTTGGCTAAGGATGTTCATCACGAGAGAACTATAAATACATTGATGTGAGATATCATTTCTAAAGAATGAGCACGGGATTAGGGTGAACACTAAAATGGTTAATACTAATAACTTAGCTTGTATGTTTACCAAATATCAAGCCATTTTGGCAAACCAAGTTTTGTTTGGACTTGTTAAATGTTAGGGGCATCTAATTGACCCCGTGGAGGACAATATATGAGGAGAAGATGTTCTACTACAATATAGCGTTTATGAGGGTGGATCTAGTACATCTGTCTGTTTATGAGGGGATTCAAGTCAAGGTCAGGGTTTTTTGTATTATGCCTTGAATTTGTGAGAGGGTTTTCCTAATTTCTGTTTGGGTTAGGGTTTTTATTTGGGCCTTTTGAGTTTTTTTGTATTGGTTTTAGATATCTGATCACTGAAATCCGTAATATCCTCCATATCAATAAAATTCTACTCCCCTTTGCCTCGTTTTATCTAGCTCATCATTAGTAAACCACTTAAATTTATTTGTTATTTTCTTTGCATTCTCTTTCATCTTCTCTTGCTTCTATTATAACAATACACATACTTCAGATCTTTATTGATTTATTGAGAATAGAACAGAACTTGATATATAAGGACCAAAACCACCATATATTTATTTAAGGTCTAATAATTTTGATTTTGCTTAATTTATACTTGATAAAAAAACATAAAAGTTGCATGGATAACCAGTGACGGAGAAAACTACAGACCTAATGGACAATTGCTCCGATAACATTTTAGGGATATATACATTAGCAGAAGTAAAATTGACTTCAAAATTTCAAATGAAAGATAACATAGATGGAATTAGTGTAACAGTTGTCCTACTTTTTACATACGAGGTCTTGTGTTTAAAGTTTGAACCCCTAGCATAAACACTTTTTTGGTATTTTTTAATCTGCCTTTTGTATTTCTTTTATTTAGTCTAAATCCTATCTATTATCCTAATTTTTATT
This sequence comes from Heliosperma pusillum, assembly GCA_022085475.1. Taxonomy (NCBI): domain Eukaryota; kingdom Viridiplantae; phylum Streptophyta; class Magnoliopsida; order Caryophyllales; family Caryophyllaceae; genus Heliosperma; species Heliosperma pusillum. Next base: position 103,022 of record JAIUZE010005622.1, read on the forward strand.
TAATTCATGTATATAACTTCCCTTGTCATGATCTTATACAGAAAAAAACACTTGTATCCAAAACTTCATAATAATGAACCGAATTAATAATCTATATTTAATATGTTTCTAACAATTGTATAAAAGAAATATCAAAACTAAACTATATATATACTCCGTATTGTTTGTAAACCAGCCCCTTATCATTTTGTTCTAGCTTCATCCCCGTGGATAACGCATTTAATCATCGAAATTTTATCCATCTTTTTAAGAGTATTACAATAAGGCAGTTCACATTGGACCCCATGGAAAACAAAAACAAAAGCATTTGATGACAAACAATCAATTAAATCAAAACTTAAAATAAACCAATCACAACATCAATGAAAAAAACATATTTCCGGACCACTTTGTATACATTTATATCCATATATGGTCAATAAAACAAGGAAGTTAATTTAAGGTCTCTTAATAGAACATCAACCCGACCAAAAACATCATCAAACTGGAAATTGGTCCTGCCAAAGAAATGCTCCTTGATGAACCATTACCTATAAAAAAAATATATAAATGAGTTTTCGTATGTTAAAGTGAAGAAAGTTAAATTTGTTAACTTGTGAGCTTCAATACTCAATATTCATTCAACTTATTCATTCATTACATCTGATATCATTCTCTTATATAGAGAATGGTTAGCTTAGGCTCCAAGGCTTACAAGTATGACTCATCTAAAGAACAAAATTACTTCCTTGAATTAGTACAATACATTCATCAAACATTTAACTAACCATTCTCATCCAAAACAAGTACAGGACCACAGGAATCCTAGAGTAATTGACAGCTATTTTTGATGAATGTAATCTCACATTGAGAAAAGAGGGGAGAATTTACCACTTTATAAGGCAATGAACTACTCCCTCTATTGCCAATTGGTTTTAGAGTGGAACCCCCTTGGGTTTATAAAGTGGACTCTCTCTCCTCAGTACGGGTTGGACCCATGCCCGATTATGAAATTTAACATAAAGTTTATTAGTCAAATTGTTTAACAGGAAATGTCGATATTAAATTACGTTGTAAACAGTAAAAAAATAAAAATTCATCGATTATTTTACCTGGAGGAGGTGGAGAAGGTAGTGTCGAGGAAGGGGTCGAGGATGATGGTCCCGAAGCGCTTGATGATCCAGGACTAGGAGCGACTGCGGAAGTTAAATTTTTTTTTGTCATTAGTATAACATTACAAATAATATTTAGATTCATGAATATTTTGTACGGAGTATATTTTAATTAAGTGAGTCGTAACTCTCGTAAGATTGTCTTCCAAGTTCCAAATGCATAATAGTCTGTCACATTGCTTAAACGACAAGAACATTTACCTTAAAAACCGATCAATTCACATGCTATCAAACACATGCTATCAAACACATGACTAACAAGTTGACTTAATAAATCGGAAATTTAGATCCATTGGTAAGTGATTTATTAGGCTAACCAGAGGTTGGGTTCAAACATGATAATACTTACACTTTTAACCTCGTGAGAAAGAGCTTTATAATTACAAGACCCACTACAAGACGGTCGCGTTATAATTGGACCTGACAAAATTGACCCGATCCAAATGATCTGACCCAAACCTGACCTGATCCCAAACTCAAGACCCAAGGTTGGCTCGATACATACCCGAATTGACCCAAGTCAATATAACCCGACACGAATGTTTATTATTACACGGATTATATATTTTCCATAAAAAAAATTGATAACAGTTATCCTAAAAACGACCCGGTCCAACCTGAGCGCTTGCAACTCGAAATTGACCCGACCCGCTTGAGCTACACTATAACTTAACAATAAACCACTCCGTAGAAAACAAAGGAGTAGCATACATACCTTTAGTACACATGCTAGGGCCAGCATCTTTGATGCCACAATTCTTAGGAAGCTGAATAGCCTGAGTCATGTTGAAGGTGGCAGCAAGGGCAGGGTTGGTGAAAGCGGCGCATAGGCACGACAATTGTGTCTCGACCGCCTTCTTAAGCGGATCACAGCACACTGCTGGTGGCTTTTCGGAAGCTAGGTATGGTTGACATGGGATCAATGCTTGAATACACGAGGTCTCTTGTGCTTTTGTTGTTGCTGTCCATGACATCAATACCACGGATAACACCACCATTATTGTCATCTTCTTAGTTGATGCCATTATTGTTCGTTGATTGTTAATTAGATTAGCTTGAGGGTTTTGGTTTTGCGGTTGGATTGCTTAAGAAAGTGTTGTAGACAAATACAATAACGAACTTATTTATATATACTTGCATTAATTGTTATTTTCATATTAATAATAATAATAATAATTATACACGTATAATACAACTACTTTGTATATCTTATTTCGTTTTTTCTAACGTGTGAGATTAATAATTTTTTCCATATAATAAACTTATTAAAGGACACACGTTACAAAAACCGATCTTATTTATTGTATACTCCAATAAATAGAATTTTACCATTACTGAAATCCAAAATGATTCGACTCGACTTGACTTAGACCCAATTACTCAATTGCAAGCAAGTTCTAGTAAATATTTAATTACTATGTTATCCTGCCTCAGTTGGTCCACCATAATTAAGGTCAATTAGGAGGTTGTTATTGAGCAATTAGTGTTGGACCATGAAACATACAGCTAAGTAATAAGCCACTGGATTAAATTTTAATATATTTTGAAGGAATTATTAATTTATTAGTTGGATAGGGAATAATTAGTTGTGCAACGTAGCTTTCAGACAGCTCTAGTTACATCTAGAGGTGATCATGGGTCGGGTCGGGTCGGGTTTGGGCCGGGCCAAAGTATTAAATTAAGCCCAAGTGTGCGGGTCGGGTCGGGTCGGGCTACAAGTGCGGGCCTATTTTATCAGTCCAAACCCGGCCCATGTGGGCTTAAAACGGGCTTGCGGGCTTGTTCGGGCCGATTCGGGCTTTAATCTTTACTCTACAAATAACTTAAGAAACCATCATTATGTTATTAAATAATTTGTTAACAAAATTTCCGTATACAACTACGAAAATTTTATAATTATAAGAAGTAGAAATGTAATGTAGATTTTATTCACCTTCTACTTAGAGTGACTCGCACAAACTAATTAGTGCACAATTTCATTAGTGTAATTATGTACGTACATTAGTATTGTGCACGCTTTATGATGTTATAGTGTTGAACTTGTTATGTTGTTCTTTAGGCTAGAAATTATTGACTTATCACACATTCACCGTAATGTTGGGAAGCAAATTATTGTATTAGTGTGGTAAACAAAATCATTGGAACATTTATCAAACTAATAATGGTAAACAAATTCGTGAGGTTGTAAGGCTTATCACACTAATTAATACTGATAAACAAATTGTTAAGCCCATTTACTACATAAGTAATTGTATGGTTAAATTTTATTTTATTTACTAAGCCTCATTGCTTTTGTACATCCTTAAATTATATAAATAAAATCGTAAATTTTGCATATGTTCGGGTCGAGTCGGGCCAAAATTCGGGCCTTAAAGTAGGCCCAAGCCCGGCCCAATTATATGATTCGGGCTATGGGATTCGGGCCATGGACTTTTCGGGCCCAATATCAAGGCCCAGGCCCGAGAACAAATCGGGCTGGACCAGGTCGGGTTAGCAGGCCTGGGCCATTTGATCAGCTTTAGTTACATCCTGCATGAGTTGTAAATATATACAGACTTACAGAGTAATAAAATTGTATTTTAAAAATAAAATATGCAAGGTTATGATGGACTTATAAGTTATTAGAGCTCCACTAATGTGACGTGACTTCATTTTAAAGTGTTTAAACCAAACATTGAGATGTTGAAAGCGATAGTTATTGAATTTTATAATGGAGAACATAGTATTTTAGGAAGCTTAATTCATTGTTGTGTCCTCTAGAGTATGTTATTTCTTACACCTAAATTATTATAATATTCTGTTTATTCCTACTCTTTTAGATGTAAGAAAAATATAAGATTTTTTCTTTTTGTATAGGAGGAATTAGAGGGATAAGAAGGGGAGGAGAAGGGAGGGCTGAGAAATCCATTGTTTAGTTAACAAAATAGAGGTTGGGAGATTTGGAGGAAAGGGAAAATTTATCCCTCAATTTCCCTCCTCTAGCCAAATTATTTTTTCACCAATGTAGGCAAGATTTGGATAAAAAATGGATCTCGTACATTATCCCTCCCCTCCCCTCCCATTCCCTTCCTTTCTCTTCAATTCCCTCATTTTCCTTTCCCTCTATTTCCTTCCATTTTTGCTATCCAAACACACCCTTAATGTTAGGCTACGGTACTTCGCGGGTTATTGTACTTAGCCTGGGGCTAAGCACAGTCTTATTTTTCAAACTTCATTCCCGGCACGACCCATTTTATAAATTGAGAAGTTGGGTCTCGGCTAGCATTGTGCCTTTGTGACGGTTTAATCTTCCAAATGATGTCCGACTTGCAGACATCGTACTTCATCGCACCGGCCCGTGCTCGCAGCCCCTGGTGTGTCGAATGGTGTTGGATGATGTCAATTCCTTGTCGTGTTAAAATGGGTGTTACTAGAAGATGCCAGTCCTAATGAACCGCTTGCCAACTTCCATCTCTAGATACCATACGTGTCAATTTTCCTAAGTTTTAAGGCATACTTCATATGTCGTTTTTTTAGAATGAATGTTTTGAACCTTCCGTGATCTATTTGATATTTCCGGCGGATGGTGAGTACTTGGCTTGCAGGTAATTGAAGATGATTCTTGTTGGGTTCTTGATGACCGGCATGGACGCGGGCGATGACTTATTGAGTATCGATCGTGGCTACGTCATTAGACTATTTGTTGAGTCGTAATGTTGATTTGTATTTGGATAGAGTATCAAATAGTAACTTTTGTCTTTCCTTTTTTATAAAATGAGTTAATCGTTACGAGATTGACGACGATATGATATATGATACATCGGGAAAACGAGATGGTAACATTCTCGTTTACCTTGGCCGGGTGAATGGGGGTGTTGCAAAGTGGTATTAAAGCCAACAATCTTGGAACCTTAAACGAATGAAATGGCTTAATTGTTACGAGATTGACGACAAGAAATATGCTACCTTGGGAAACCGAGATAGTAGCATTCTCGTTTACCTTGGCTGGGTAAATAAGGGTGTTACAAACCCAACCTGATAAGGGCCCACCAGATCGACATTCATACTACACGGACAATCTCTCTAGGGTCCCACAAGACCTATGGCGCCTTTTATCCATTTTGCTTCACCCTAAGTAAGCCACCTTCAAGTCTTGGCTCGATGCTTCATCAACGTATCATCCATGGAGCTTACACGTCCACGAGTCATGAGTATTATATGTTCTCCTTTTCAAGCTCCACCATTTATACGTCGCGGGGATTAGGCCTAGACTGGCAGCAAATTGGTCAACCAACGGGTCAAGTTTTGGTCTGGGCAGGCTGGATCATTTTAGTCGGATAGTTATTATTAAGTTTATCATGGATAATAATTAGTGTGTAACAATAACATTTGAGTCGCGGGTTATATTGAGTTGAGTCAGTTTTGTTACGTCTACGTACGTCCAAGTTGAACGCATTGGGCTCTAATTCCACTTGTTGTACGAAAGTGTTGGTACCTCTTATCAGGCGCCTACTGCTTCAGTATTTACGGTCCATAATAATACGATATTATATATACGCTTCGAGCCAAGCCCTTGCAGATCTACTTTTAGACTCCTTTCTAAAAGGACTTGTACTATTATATTTGATTGACACTATAAAGATACTCACATATTTATCTTTACACTATCCGTATAATACATGAGTTTATTTCTTAAAAATGATGATTTGCTAAAGAGGATCGTCATGAAAATTGTATATGATGAATCCATATTATCCATGATAATAGAAATACATCAAGTCATCTCTTGGATCTCTCAAAACTTACTCTATTCCAAATTAACGTTAGTTTACCATGATATATTTATTTAAATTTAAAAGATTTGTGTTGTCCATTGATTTAAATTTTAAATTAAGGCTAATTTGGAATAGAGTAAGTTTACCATGAGATATTTATTTAAATTTAAAAGATTTGTGTTGTCCATTGATCATGAAAATCTTTTAAATTAAGGCTAATTTGTGTTGTCCATTGATTTAAATTTTTCTTAAGCTACCTAGAAATATTGTGAGATATTTATTTATTATAACTCACATCATATGGAACCTTAATTAATCATAATTTAGCCTAATCGGTTTAGCCTAATGATCCATGGAGTTTATTTATTACAAGTAATGTATAACTAGTATAGACCCCGTGCAATAAATGCACGGTAAATATATAGGTTTTACTTTTAGTATATTACTCCGTATTATTTATAGAAAAAACATATTTTAAATTGATAACTCATTTATTTTTCACGTTTCTCGTCGGTGTCTTTTGATTTGAGAAAGTAAATTAAAGCCATAATAAGTCATCAAAAAGGACTAATTCAAAGAAAAACTCGGTTTTTCCCCACTAAACAAATAGTATAAGTGTATAAATTGTTTTTACTTAGAATTAGTCATATTTTTCTGCTGCAACTCTTTATCAAAAACAATGAATGAAATTCTCATAAAAACTTAAGGTAAACTTGTGTAGATTATAAACTACTATTAATTTTTTATAGATATTTCAATCTAAAAAGATTAAGCCCATTTATACCTAATATACTATACACTACAAATATGAAGCTCAGTTCAATTATAGACTTTATGTTTTAGGCGGAAAAATTAGAGTTTCACTTAATCTTTTAGTAGTAGGGGGATGTCAAAAGGAAAGAGGGCCGGGATTTTGTTGATTACAATTCAAGAGTGGAGTCCTAAACTCCTAAGTCAATACCCTTGACCCCTTGAGTCGTTGACTTACAAAGTCAATCTACACTAAACATTTTATTGCCAGCTTTGTTAAAGATGGAAATATATAACTGAAATGAAGTAAAATATACTCACTTCGTCCCCGTCCCAGTTATTTGTTGTCCTATTCTTTTTTTGATGTCTCGATCAATTGTTATCCTTTCTTATTAGAAGATTTTTTTATGATAATTTAATCATCAATTCGACTATTGTCCACTTGTCATCCACCAAGTATCACCACAAATAATCTCCTACTCCTTCCTTGGTCTTTGTGCCAAAATAAAAGAATAACAACTGACCGGGACGGAGGGAATAATGATTATGATTAATGAATGATGATCATCTCCTATCTACTAAAAGAATAAGTGAGATCACAATTTTTCCTCCAAAAAGCATCTTTATAAATGAGGAAATTATTGATAATTTAATTGTATTAAGTAAACAAGGAAATTAATAATTATAATGGATTTCATTATATTATTATCTTTTCATTAAAATTAATCTTTTCATCAAATTATATAATTTTCACTAAACTTTAAACTATGTTCTTTTATTTAAAATATTAACAATATAAACAAAACTATAACTGCTTAATCCTTTAGTGATGCTATTATTTAATTATAATGACTTGACTCATTTTACGTATAACCAAAATTATAAATCGTTTTTATTCCTTTCATGACGAAAAAAAAAATTGAGAGAATTTATAAATTGAAATCATGATCTTTATGTTATAAAAAACACTTTTTGAAAAAAACATATATTTTAGCATATATATTACTCAATTTTCTAGGATTAATTTTCAATTTTAATATTTTTTTTCTCGAAACAAAATAAAATAACTAGAAAAAATGAACAATTAATGAGATATCACTATTATTTAAATATATTATAAAAAATTAAAAAGTATATATACCGTGCATTAATGCACGGGTTCTAAACTAGTTATATAGCAAAGGAAATGACAATATGATATGTTTGTACATTTATAAGTCGGGCAATTTTGTTGTTTTTTTACTTAGAAAGTCTCGTGTAAAATCGTTCACCTGTAAAACCAATGCATAAAATGATTAAAGGTATCATAAGTAGTTCCTTTATGAATGTTTAGGTCTATTAAGCACCAGTTTTACACTAATCATTGTGTACCCTTTTATACATGAAATTTCATTTACTTAATTCAATATACTTCATCTCATTAAGGAGGTTCTTTATGTTTTTATTCTTTTTTGAGAAGTAATTTAATAAAATGCAAACAATCTTTTAAATAATAGGGAGTGTTAAGTAAGGAGAATGAAGAATGACCTAGAAAACGCCATGGATCAATTTCGTCATTTCATACAAGTAAAAGTAGTGTACAATTGGAAGTATATATTACGGTCTTATTTGGAAAGGCAAAAAAACTAGAATATTTGATTAAGATTTTAACTATCTTATTGTTCGGTAAGTGTTTAGTAAGTAATTTATTTAACAGTTTAATAAGCTAGTTGAAATAATATTTTTTTTTACCTTCTCAATTTATAATATTAAATACTTATGATTATGTTATCTTATACGAAGTATTAATTTTTACCTAAAATCAACTAACTTCTCAACTAGTAGTCAGTAGTCTGTCAAATATTTTTTTAGATAAGGGATACCTTATCAATTCCTATTTTTAGCTACATTTTCAGGTTTCAGTTACTTTTTCAACTTTCATACGGGTTTTCGTGTTTCGGTTACTTTTTCAATTTTCAGACAGTTTTTTCATGTTTCAGCTAGCTTTTATCTATTTTATTAAACAAAGTCGACAAAGTCGTTATGTAAATTTGTATAATATTGAGTCTTTTTTGTCACCGATATATCTGTCACAAGCTTGTGAAATTGTATTGTTGATAGTGATTAGGACAGTAGATTATAATATGTAGTTTAGGACCCTTAACTTTAACTATTGGGAAACAATCATGATGATTGAGACTATTACTATCATCCTAAGATCTATTATATTTCTAGATATATTCACAAAAAGGTAATGTTAAATACAACCCTTTATTTAAGGGATTAAAACCTTCTAAATGTAGTATATATATAGGAAATGATGACAAAATTGCACAAAAAATGATACAATTAATAACAACATTAAGTAATAATTTCCTATGATTTCATTATTTAAGCTAAGTAACCTAACTTATGGAGTAGAGAAAAATAAATGTTGAGATATGTTCTTTTGATGATGACAAGTATTTCGTATAATGTTTTCCTTGTGCTACTAATGTATGTGTTCTCAAGTATGTATAGGTTCAAAGGATATTTAATGAAGACATGAAGCTTGAAGAGAAGTGTGTCGTTGTTTAGTGTCATGCGTGTTGTAAAAGTAAGAGAACGAGCAAATATATTACTGAGCAAGAATTGAACAGTCCGCTGAACTGTTTAATTCTGATCTGGTTTATGGACGCGCCTGAAATAATTCTTTGAACAAATTTTGATTATGATTTCGAAAAGATATTTCTAAACAACGTTATTTTGAAATCTTTCAGCAAATTAATAACTTCCCTATTTTATGAATAAGATAATTGACAACCAAATTTGATTTGATTTTGGGAATTATTGTTGCTTGGAGAATAAGGCAAAATATCTTTTTATTATCTTAAAATATTCTAGGATTATCTTCTCAATATATTATCTTCTTGCTTTATTTTAAGAGATTTAGATACTAAGACTTCTCCTATATATACAACACTATTATTCAGAAATAAGTACCCTTTTCATGTGCTTTAACGTTTTTACAAAATTAGGTTTTTAGGTTTTAAACTTTTAAATTCATTTTGCAAATATTTTCTGAAAAGGTGTCTGTCTATATATTAACAGTTCGTGAGATTGTTTAATTTGCAACTCTGTTCTGTATTGCTCGATTCTCTTGCTATAAGGAATTCAATTTCGTCTCTATTAGTCTTATATGAAGACATTGTAAAAGAGACACATTTGATTGTAATATTTCATATCTAAAGAGAGAACTTTGGGGTGCTAAGAGTTTAGCACTCGAGTCTACACAACTAGAGTTAGTTGTGGGGTGTTGGGGTACAAGGGTTTTGTACTCGAGTCGCACAACCGGAGTAGGTTGTGGGGGTTTCTTTGTAGTCGGGATTGATTATTAAAGAAACATTAATAAGAGAGATAGTGGACGTAGACCTAAAGAGTGTAGGTCGAACCACTTAAAAATCGCTTGTGTTTTGTTTCTCTTTAATTTGCTTTATTTCGTTTATTGCTTTTTATAATCGTGCACGCTTCCGCAAACACAAAGACTCGACCTATAGTCTATTGTGTTTATCCATCACGATTGCTTTCATAAGACTACAAACGATTCCCTTATTGCATTCTTATTGTTGTTTGATCGTTATATTGTTTTCTTATATTTCGATTCATTCACGAATCTGTTCGAATCAGTACTGCACAATCTTCATTTTTTAAACAATGCGCTGAACTGTTTAATTTGCCTGAGTGCTGATTCGTAACAGATAAATTCCGAGTTGTTTGTTTAAAGTTTTAAAAAGAGTACTCAATTCACCCCCTCCCCTCTTGAGTACCGGATCCATAAACTCAACAATAAATAATGTGAACGAAAGTCTGAGTCACATAGAACTATACAAGTTAGAATATCCATACCCTATTGAAAGTTGTTGAGTTCAAAAATGGTGTGCATGCCGCATTATATGAAGATTGCAAGCTCTGGTCACATGACTGTTAAAATTAGAGCAAATTAATTTTTACACCTTTATAAATTACACTTTTAAAAACTTACTACTATAAAAAAAACTTCTAAACTTACTACCTTACTAAATATTTTTACCTTACATTGCTACCATTGTCCCTCTCCGGTGAATTTCTATGTTATTAGACGAAAATACCCCTTTAGTTATATAGTTTAGAAGCTCAAATTTTCAGTAAACACACTCTTGCATTGTTCCCTTACCTCCCTCTCCTCTTTACACATGTATTCTCTTTTTGTTCATATATACCAATTAATTCAATTGACGGTTGGATTTTGCATCTAAGCTCCTGACAAAGTATGTAACCCTTAATTGTTGTTATTTAATCCTCTTTTTATTCGATATAAATGATGGTGAAGACTGAAACTGTAATTATGTTTGAAATGAACCCAAAGTTAAACTTTTTAAGTTGCAACCCTAATTTCAGTTCTATTTAACATATGAATTAGTTATCCTAATTTTTCCTGCCACATTGACATTTCCTTCAAAATTAGAACCCTAACAAATTTTTAATCGTTATTCTTGTTGTTGTTGTTGTTGTTGATATTTTAGTTATTGTTGTAGTTGATGTCGATGTAGTTTAATTGTTGTTGGGGGAATATATGATGGAAGCAAACGAACAAGCAAAAGAAGAAGATAGTGGAAGGTCAAACATGCAAGAATATGAAGAGTGGGTTGGATAATGGAAATAGAAATAAGAATATGGGCATTTTGGTCACAAATTATATATTTTAGAGGGAAATTTGAAATATTGTCGGAATATTTTCTTTTAAGTGGCTAGTGACTAGAATTGGCAGCAATTTTATGTAAAAATATTTAGTAAGATAGTAAATTTAAAAGTTTTTTTATAAGGTAGTAAGTTTTGAAAAGTGTAATTTATAAAGGTGTAATAATTAATTTACCCTTAAAATTATGCTCAACCCGTCTTTTAATATTATTTATAAAATTGCATGATAAACTTTATTTTAAGTACTACTCGTACTAGGAGTGATCATTTATTAAATTTTTGACCGAGACTCAATTCCAAAATGTTGTTGAATACAAGAAAGAAACCATCAATAATAGTACAATAAATTAAAGTAAGTATCCACTAAAGTACTAAACCAGGATATTGGACAGCTTAACGAGATGTATGCATATCTGAAAACACCAAATAAATTTTAGTGCTTGATTTTGTTATTATTTAAGGAACAAAAATATAAATTTAAAGGATTACATAATCTCACTACAAATTTAACACAATACAAATAATTATGAATTGCAAGCTTATAGCAATGAATGTTCATTCCCTTCACAACATCAGTTAACAACTTCATCGAATGGTCGACTATTAGATTCCTCTCATAACCACCAGAGCTATGAAGGTTATAAGCAAGCCGGATATTGAAGTCGATGCCATCTTGTTGCCACCGGATTTCGCCTTGGCTTGCCCTGTAAATAAACATATTTTAGGTTCAATATAATTAAATACATACGTTGTAGTCCTTTACATTTATTTTTCATGCTTCTACGATGACATATACACTCGAAGTGAATATATATAATTAGAGAAAGTTAAAATCAGTTCAAACTTCTTGAATTACAAGTTATATAAAACGATATGTTAATTCGTTAACAAAATAGAAATATATTATCACGTGTCACAACTTAATTAGAAGTCTCTTAAGTTTATATTTAGGAAGGAAATGATAGAACTTACCCAGTACACCTCCTCCAAGACCAAGGCCATTGCCCGTACTTGAGCCCGAGCCTATATGATTGTAATGAATGAAGAAGTTAGCCACCAATATAAATTTTACAGGCAGAGATCAGAAAACAAAATTTCAATCAATTAATGACCGGACGTTTTTAGATAATTTTAGTATAGGTAAATAAATAATTGGGATTAAATTATATAGCGTCAATAAAAAAAAAAAGTTTATTTTGTTATAGATTTAAAAGGAATTACTTGGAGTTGCGGGTACTCCACTTGATGAATCTTCACTTGGAGTTGTACCATCATCACTTGGGCTTGTGGACCCTAGAGAAAGCAAACTCATATATGTCAAATAACAAAAAAAAATTAGCAAAAACCTAGTTAAATTCTTATTAAGGATTACTTCATCCGTACCGGTGAATTGTTATCCTTTTATTTTGACACAAAGATTAAGGAAAAAGTTGGGGACCATTTATGGTTATTCTTAGTGGATGACAAGTAGACAATAATCACATTGGGGGATCAAGTTACTCGTGGAAAATCTTCCTAATATAGATTTGACAACAATTCACTAAAACACCTTAAAAATAAATAGAACAACAATTAATTATGACGGAGTAAGTATCAAATAAAAAATAATTAAGATGGTATTATCAGGTAGTACCGAATTTTATCATCAATACCACCTCTTTAGTGTTCAATGTAAACCCTACTCTTTCGTGTTCAATGTAATTAAGTAAACCCTACACATTTTTGTCTCCATTGTACGGAGTCTATTGTCAACATTATGTATGTGATAAGAATATAATAAGATGGTACTGAAATTCAATACATACATAAATGGAAAAAAAACCTAAGATCAATGCATAAAATAATAATAAAAGGACGCGTGAATACCGTCTGTAGGGCAAAGGGTGTCGAAAGAACCGTCGATACTACAATAAGTGAAGAGCTGATCGGCGGCTGCAGTGTCGGAAGGGGTGTCGGCAAGATAAGGCTGGAGGCTACAAAAGCACTTTCTTTGATTGTCTACAGCATCAGATAAGGCAGTACAACATTCATCTAGTTGTGCTTTTTGCGAAGCTGTATCTCCATCCGTAATATTGCAACTAGTAGTTATGCTTGCTACACACGATGGTGCCGGTGTCGTCCCGCTTGTTGCGGCCGATGCCGGTACACCTATCAATGCTATTGCTACTACTGTAAACAATGAAATGATTTTCATGATTTTTTTGCCCTCCATTTATTTGTTTCTAACAAGTCTATACGTAAAGTAGAAGTAGTAAACTGCTATTTTTTTTGTTATGTTATTTGTGAGTTGTGACTTGTGAGGAGAAATGAGGAAGTCTATGTATTTATAGATAAACCAATGAGAAGTAAGGACAATAATTTTAGTAGATGGTATTGGTTGTGATAAACTCAAAGGGTCAACGCAATCAGTAGTCCACCTAGCCTCTTTTTTATTTGTTTGTGTAAAGGAAAATCTATCATTGACTTTCCACGCAAATTTGAAAATATACTGGAATTAAACTAGTTTAAATCTAACATATTTTTATATGATATACTAGCTGTTAAATTATGGAAAATGACATGGCGACACCGGGTGTTACTCAAATTGTGCGACACCCGGGTTATAATTGTAATTTACTTGTACATTTTGCTTTTTCAATATCAAAATTCAAATTTTAAACTAACTAATAATAAAGGGTAAATGAGGAACTTAACTTAATAATAATAATAAATTTATAAAAAAACAATTGAAAGATTGAGTGCAATATTATCATGCGGTATATGTGGAAGAAATGAACAACCTACTGGCTGCTGATCGTTCATGTTAGACCTATGGTGGAATTAGTAAATTGATTGTATTTACACAAATTTTCATTTACGACGGATAGTTCCGTCTTAAGCTTAAGACGGGTCAATTATATACCAAATTACCCCATTTATTGCCCGGAAAATACCAAAAGTTTTGTCTTTATTATTGTCACTTGCTAGTATTTGACCCGTTTAAAGCTTTAAAAGGATCTCAGTCGCCTTATTCTATTTTCAGTCGCTAAATTGTCGACTACTTGTATCAGTCGCCTTATAACAGTCGCCTGAAACAAGTTTTCTTGTAGTGTACTGTTGTTTTTATAGGAAAAAAAATTCATTTCTTATGAAGTCTCATAAAGCGAAAATTAAATGTGTCGATCAATTTGGGTTCGGGTTTACAAGAATTTACGTAGGATCGAGTCTTTATTGATTCTGAGTCATTCTCGGATGAGTTGTTATCAAGTTATTTTGGGAAAACGGGCAGTTTGCAATAATTAACACTCAGGTCGGGTTGAATAGGGTCGGATCAATACAAATTCGAGGTCAGATTCTTTGTGGTCATTAATTTGGATTTTCGTCGAGTTATTCGGACCAAAACATTCAGTTGGGTAAGTTTTGTCGGGTCTAACTAAAGTATTCACAATTAATCTTTTCCCTTCTCTTGAATTTCTACTGTAACACACGAGCAATTTAGCAAGATGCAGTTTTTATATACTCCGTATAACCTAGATATATGTAGCTGACGTGTTATATATATGTACAGTTTTTATATACTTCGTATATACATTCATACCTTAATTGATACACGATATGATTTGATGAAGATAAAATGTGTGTTATGATAAGTAATGTATAATATTTTACATATAGTTTAGTTTTAATTGATGTCTTTTTTATTTTCCTTTATTAATATAATAAACTGTAAATTACGGTTTTATCCCTACGATATTGGCGCAAAAACTATAATTACTTTTTAATTTTTAATTTTTTTCTATTTTTTTATTAGGGTGTTACCGAAACTCGGTAACACCCGGTGTCGCTCTTTGAATTTAGCTTTAACAGTTACAATTGTTAATGTCTAGTATTATGAACTAAAATAGAGCAAATTGACAATCGAACCCCGAATAACTGACTGTTCACATTTTTTGTGCAAAATAAGATTGTTATGTAATTGAACCGTGTAGAGTGTAGAGTACACACTAATTTAACAATATGACTAAATTGATATAATATCTTTGATATAATCAATATATATATATATAAAAGAGGCTTTTTTCGAGCAATTCTATTGGTCAACATCATCTTTTTCAATTTTTGGAAAGTGATCTTCCAAGATTACGAAAAAGATAGTATGTAATATTTCTAATATCACAACTATTATTTACGTAAAAAAAATTTGATTATCAATCTGACAAAAAAATATAATGCAAAACATTTTGAAACTTACATATTTGGATTCTTAACGAAAAATACTTTCATTAGAGTATAAATTTTGTATTTTTTTACTACCATATCATTTATAAGATCATATAACTATAACCTAAGTTTATGAAAATTAAATAAATGACTTTAAAAATATTTTTTTATTATTGTAATATTAGTATAATGGTTTAGTAGTACTCAAGAAATAATTAATTTATAGAAAAATATGTAGTGCATAGTATGTTATTTGTCCCACATTGAAAAATAACGTAGGTATGGTGAATATACTACAAATAAAAAGTAGAATTGTCCCACATCGAAAATTTACCTTAAGATATGGTGATCTTATGATTATAAATATGAGTCATAATTGGAACATATGTATCAACCCAAAATTTTTTGAGTCTCTTTAGTATTGTCTTAGAAATATCTTACAAGTTTGTATTATTATCTTTACAATAGTGAAATTTACATCATACAAAAATAATTTAGGAAAGTTTCATAAATAATACTTTGGATATAAAAAATTAAGTGGATAATCTTTTAATTATTATATAAAATAAAAATAATAGAAATATATATTTTAAAAAAAAAGATGGTGTACTACTTAATATATTATTTTTCCCACATTGAAAAATAATGTAGATGTGGTAAACATAATACGTATAAATTGTAGAATTATTCCACATCGGAAAAATAACATAAAGTGGCTAATCCTATGATTATAAATAGGTGGCGTCCTTAAACCTTAGGTATTAACCCAAATTTTTTTTGAGTCTCTTAAAAATTGTCTTAAAGATCTCTTAAAAGTTTATAGATGTGATGAATATACTATATATAAATAGTAAAATTGTCCCACATCGTAAAATTAACATAAGGTGGGTGATCCTATAATTATATATAGGAATCATCCTTTGACCTTATATGTCAAAGTAAAATATTTTAAAAGTAAAATATTTTAAGTCTCTTAAGTATTGTCTTAGAGATCTCTTAAAAGTTTGTGTATTATTATCTTTACAATTGTTGAATTTACATCATCAAAAATTAATTTAGAAAAGTATTATTAAAAAAATTTAAGTATCATAACAAAAATTATGAAGATAATATAGTTACATTCGTGGTAAAAAAAAACCTCGAAAGTATAGACACTCATACTATTTATTTGCACATACTTGGTGTAATTTTTAGTATATTATTTGTCACACATTGAAAAATAATGTAGGTATGGTGAATATATTACTTACAAATAGTAGAATTATCCCACATCAGAAAATTATCATAAGGTGGGTAATCTTATGATTACAAATAGGAATCATATTTGGAAATAAAGTTTCAACCAAAATCTTTTGAGCCTCTTACATATTGTCTTAAAGAGCTCTTAAAAGTTTGTATTATAATCTAAACTATAGTTAAATTTACATCATTAAAAATTAATTTAGAAAAGTATCATAAATAATAATTTTGATGATAAACTACTTAATGTGTTATTATTCCCACGTTGAAAATAATGTATTTGTGGTAAATATAAATACTAAGTGTAAATTGTAAAATTATCCTATATCGTAAAATACCATGAGGTGGAGTGATAAAAAATATGATTATAAATTGGAGTCATTTTAGTCTCTTAAGTATTGTCTTAATGAACTCTTAAAAGTTTGTATTTTATCTTCACAATAATGAAATTTACACCATCAAACTTAATTTAAGAAATTTAGAAAAGTATTATATAAGTAATAATTTTGATGGTGTACTACTTAATAAGTTATTTGTCCCACATTGAAATATAATACAAGTATGGTAAGTATACTACGTATAAATAGTATAATTGTCTCACATCGTAAAATTATCATAAGGTGGAGTGATACTATAATTATAAATAGGAGTCATCATTGGAACTTAGAGATCAACCCAAATCTTTTGAGTTTCTTAAATATTGTCTTAGAGAGCTCTTAAAAGTTTGTATCCACATTAGTGAAACCTACATTATCAAAAATGAATTTAGGAAGGTATCATTAAAAAATAAACTGAAAAATCTTTTATTTATCTCAATATACATTTCTTATATTATATTCAAGTGATGTTTATATTTTTTATATAAAACCTTTTACATTTTATTTCAGTTCACAAAAAAAATATTGTGAAAATGAGTCATCTTTCAAAGTTAGATATTCATCCAAAATCTTTTGAATCTCTAAGTATTATCTTACAGAATTCTTAAAAGTTTGTATTATTATCCCCGCCTTAATGAAATTTACATCATCAAAATTAATTTAGGAAAGTATCATAAATAAATTTTTTAATGGTGTACAACTAAATACGTTATTTGTCCCACATTGAAAAATAATGTAAGTGTGGTGAATATGCTATGTATAAATAGAGGAATTGTCCCACATCGGAGAAATATAATAAGCTGGAGTGATCATGCGATTATACATAAGAGTCGTCCTTGGACTTAGATATCAACCCAAAATCGTTTAAGTCTCTGAAATATTGTTTTAGAAAGCTCTTAAAATTTTGTATTAATTATGAAAATAATCTAATTATAAAAATTCGCGGTAATTTTTTTTATCATTATAGTATAAAATCTCATATATTTGCACATACTTGGTGTAATTTTTAGTATGTTATATATCACACCTTGAAAAATAATGTAAGTGTAGTGAAGATACTAATACCTATAAATAGTAGAATTGCCCCATATCGGACAATTACCATAAGGTAAGGTAATCAACCCAAAATCTTTTGATTCTATTAAGCATTGTCTTATAGAGCTTAATTCTTAAGTACATTGGATCATTTTTCGAGTCATATAGATCAAATATAACTTTATTCCTGGCAAGGTTGGTAAAATATGTTTAAAATAGAAGTTGAATCAATATATGAATATTATTTTCTTAAAAATTACGGAGTATATTTTATTATATTCTTAAAATTACAATTTTTTTTTTACAAGTTAATTGTTATAGGAAAATTATGAAAATGACATTAACGTAGACCCGTGCATCGCACGGGCATGAAATCTAGTCATTGATATATTTTAAGATACATATATGAGAAAATCTTATAAAAACAGGAGTAAAATGTATTGGCTCACAGAAGATCCAATGTTTGAGAAAATATTTTAATGTATAAAACTCACATTTTAGGCACGTCATATATTTGGATTAGCACCCAACAAATTAGTACCAACTTCTAGCTTTATACTTT
Source organism: Heliosperma pusillum (assembly GCA_022085475.1). NCBI lineage: Eukaryota > Viridiplantae > Streptophyta > Magnoliopsida > Caryophyllales > Caryophyllaceae > Heliosperma > Heliosperma pusillum. Next base: position 121,785 of record JAIUZE010005622.1, read on the forward strand.
TGAGGCGGTATTGATGGACTTATGTATTACAACACCTCTTACATTTTTTTTAAAAGAGCTAGCAAACGGTTGGATACTCCCTGCAATCCAGAACAAAGGTTACACTTCTCATATTTGGACGATCCAAATCAAACAATAACTCATTCCCCTTTTAGCTTAGTAAAATATATGATCAAACACTTATTGTATACTCCCCTAATTTACAATAAATACCCTAACTTTTACATTGAACGAATGTCAAGTTGCCAACTACTCCGTATATACCACTTGTGGAACTCTTACAATACCCATACTTTTTCTACATTTTCTTAAAAGGTTTGCCAAATCAGTGTTGGTCACAATACCCCGTTTCTACATTTCTTAAAAGGTTTGTCGGATCAGTGTTGGTCCGGATTGAAAGGAGTATTTAATTTCATGAAAATTTAAGGAGTTAAGACTACATATACACTCTCAATATTTGTTGCTAATAACATTGAAAGAGTTTAGAGGAATTACTTAAATAAATTTAGGATAAAAATTATCAAAATCTTCCATTTTTACTCGACTAGCTAGCGAACTGGAGCAGGCTCACATGAACAATAAAAAGCTTGAAACTTTTTAATTAAAAGTCTCGAGTGTTTCCAAGGTTATATTATAGTACATTTTATAGCTCGACCTAAATAATTAACCTCTATCTATATTTTAGACCCGTGTATAAGTTGAAATTTCTTGTTAAGTTGTTTTTGTGTTTGTTTCTACTTAATTAACTTGGTTTTTAGATGCAAAAAAATATTGTCGGTATTAAAAAAATTACTCTATCGTAATTGTACATTTGTATACATGTCTTCTTAGTTATTCACTAACAACATTAATTAGGGTAGAGCACGAATCGGAGAATGTGTGAGTCCTACCTAATAAACTTGCTTTGGAAAATGTGCGAGTCCTACTCTGGGTTGCACGGACACGGCCAATTTTTGCCCTCTGCGTGTCCGACACGGTGTCGGACACGGACACGCCTAGGACACGGCTCCAAACGTGTCGGACACCTCAAAAACCGTGTCCTTGGTTTTTTTTTTAAAAAAGGTGTGTCGGACACGGTCCAAAAAAAATTGGACACGGCCCGTATTTGATTGGACACGGCATTAACAATAATAATAATAATAATAATAATAATATAATAATAATAATAATAATAATAATAATAATAAGGAAATAATAATATTAATTCCAATAATAATATGGTATGGTGGTGGTATAGCCGGTGATGGGCTGGGGTGGGCAGATCTAGGGACGGAAAGGTGGGGTGTGGGTCGTTGGATGTGGGTCGGAGCAGGGGGAACGAAAGGTCGGTGTTGGTCAACGGAGAGAGGAGAAGAGAGTGCAGGTGAGGGAGGAGGAATGTGGTCGAGGTCGGTCGTCGGCGAGGTCGGTGTTGGTCGGAGCAGGAGGTGTGGGGCATGGGGTATGGATGTATGGGTAGGGGCATGGTTGGTGTTGGTGAATGAAACTTTGGCCGGGTGACCAAAAATGAGGGCAAGTGCGGGGCGGGGGGAGGAAGGCCGAGAACGGCCGGCGATGAGGAAGGCCGAGAACGGCCACTGAGGTTTGCCGGCAACTGGTCGCAGGTGGTCGCCATAAGTGGTGATGTGAGATGAGGGAAGTGAGGAAAATAATTTTGGGTTAGGAATTGAAAAAATGAATGGTGATAATGTTGGTCATTTCCGACTTATGCTGAATTTAATTGAAAAAATAACTTTAATTCTTTAAATGCCATTTATTTGTGCCATTTATGCTGAATTTGTGATATGCTGAATTTATTTGTATCAATCAAACCATTATTTTGGGTTTGTAATTTGAAACTTGGTAGTTTGTAAGGCATGTTTGATTTTAACGTATAAGATATTAATATTGGTCATTTCCGACTTTGTGGCATTTAATTGATCAAAATTTAGATGATGGTGATAATGTTCTTCAAATTCCCTTTATTTTAATATGTATATTGATTTTTTTTGCCGTGTCCGTGTCCTAAAAATTTTGAAGTGCCGTGTCCCGTGTCCGTGTCCGTGTCCGTGTCCGTGTCCGTGTCCGTTTTCGTGCAACCCAGAGTCCTACTTGCAAAAACAAAAGGTGAAAAAGTAGTCTTTTCCGGCCAATAAAAAAGTCGGAAAAAACTCATCTTTTACATATAGAAGAGATTTCGGAAATGTAGCTATAAAAGCCGCAATTAAGGATGATTTCAGATAGGATTTTAAGGTGATACCGTCTTTGTGGAACTTGATACCTGGATGTGGATTCATGCATGATGCACCAAATGAGATAAGTCGTTGCCTTCTTCCTTACAACTTGCAAATTATATTTCACAGTCAAACTCATATGTATAATTATAAACACTAAACACTAAACACTCATAGTTGACGAGATTTTCGGATCTCTAAATTTTTTGCATATCATTATGAATATTACGTTTGACTTCACTCAAGTTAATCTCCTATTATACTACCAACTTGACAAAACTATATCAAGTACATTGTAAAATTAGTTAAAAATAATTCAAATCATCTACAAAACATGAAGATTGAAGAGTAATAACACTTATGTGAAAGAACCCCGCTCAATGTTTATATAAAGCTCACTAGTATTGTTTTCGCGCAAAAGCGCGGCTTTTTGAAGATAAAAATATGGAAAATTATCAATATAGGTACCCAAGGTTTCACTTTGGGTACCTCAACTTATTATTTTGATTCATTTTAGGTATTATTAAGTACATTTACTCTTAATTAAGATGGATAAATATCCGTTTTCAAGCTTAATACGAGTCAAATACTATCGTATGGTATAAAAAATATCATTTTGAGAAAAGACACTATTTTTTTGTATACTCTAGACAATAAGTTGGATGATTTGATATTTATGTCTTAAGCGTAAGACGAATAATATCCGTATTAAATGAGAATTTGTGAGTTAATAATAATAATAAAAAGTCCAAAATGAAACTAAATAATTTTCCCACTTTCCATTAAACTCTATTTCCCATATCTTTTTCACCTATACCTCAATTTCTCCCTTAGTACATCGATACTCCATTAATAAGAGAATGACCAAAATGAAGCTTAAGACGGATATTTATCCGTCTTAATTAAGAGTAAATGTACTTAATAATACCCAAAATGAAACTAAATAATAAGTTGAGGTACTAAAAGTGAAACAATACAAAATTGGGGCACCTAAACTGAAACTAATGTGCCAAACCTTGGGTACCCAAAATGATATTTTGTATACCTCAGGCACCCAAAGTGATCTTTTCTCAAACCTTGGGTACCTATATTGATAATTTTCCTAAAAATATTAAAGAGTTTGACAATAATGATACTATTTTATTTTGAAACTAATAGATAATTTTGTTTTGTTCATTTAAAAGCTAAATAATAGTTTATGTAAAAATTGTGACCATAATTACCTTGAATATTTATTGTATATAAATAATTAGGAGATAAATACTGTATAAGACTAAATATAGACAGTGAGATCAAATAATTAAAAGGCAAATATTTTATAGTAGAGTGTTACTTAGGCGGGAAAACTAAGCGGAATTTTTTGAATAAGTGTTAATCTTTTAGTAAATAGGGGATTAAGATTAATTATCATTCATTTGGTATATTAATTACAATCGTATTTTACACATTATTTTACACATTAGTCTTGAAAAATACCTTTATTAAAGATTAGATGTTCACTAATTACGCCCAACTTTTATAGTATAGTCAATTCTAAGAGGCTCAATTTTAAGCTGAGTTTTTTTTTTTAGAATTTTCTTATTCTTTTAATAAAAATGAAATAGTTTTCAGTCTATTCAATATCCGTATTGTATGGCATAATTTGAGGATTAATTTAGTAAGTCTCGCATAAGATGATATATATTTTCCTTTTATATATAAGGTAAATAAGTCTTATCACTAACTTATCATCGATCTCACTTAATTTTTTCTTAATACATAAATGTGGTGGTGCTTCTATTAATGATTTTTGCATAGAATAATCGAGTGTTATTACTCTATAATTACGCAAATTCTTATTTCAGACAGAACATTTCCGTCTGAAAAATAAGACGGGGTTATGTTATCACTTTTTGATAAAATTTATTAAGAGTTTATGGCAACTTATTTTTTATAGTTGTTACATCAATTTGTAAAATGGTTACAAAATCGCGTGTTATTATTTCAGCTATATTACGCTAATTCTTTTTTTTGTCAATAGAATCAAGGACTTCTAGAAATTGGTTGCATGTTCCATCCAGCATGGAATTAACAATAAGCCAATAACCGACGTGGGAAGAAATTACGTGTGAAAAATACGTAGTAGTATTGTAGTGCTACACTGCTACGATATTCCTCTAGTTGACTTTCAAACTTGTATGTCAACTCTGACCTTTGAAACAAGTGGCTTGGGGCATGAGAGATGATACCAACATATGTGAGCTGCTACTTTAACCCTTCATCCCGTTTATTTGTTTACCTTTATTTTTAGTACAAAAATTAAAGACGGAGCAAGGAAAGGATTATTTGTGGATAGTAATACATAAATGAGACATCCTAAAATATAAATGATAAACAAATGACCGGAACAGAGGGAGTATTTTATATATATGTAAATCATTATTTTGGCAGGGGTAGAGAAAAGCTGCTCGTATATCATTACAACTTTACTTCTGTAGTACGAGTATATGTTAGGAACACATATGTAATTTATGCACACATCAAGTCTTTAACAAAGCTATTGACTATAGATTGACTACAGTTGGTGATCTTATACATGGCGTATTTTAAATCATACGCTCTAAAACTAATAAAATGAGGACGTCGAGATAGGTTAAATAGTATAAGTTTTTCAAATAGAATATGTATTTTATGTTTAATTTGACAAAACTGCATCATTTAAACTCTCTCTATTGTATATTGTCGTATTTTCAACAAGGTTGTCTCATGGTTAAATACAGAACGGAATACTAAATGAGTAAATGCAATTTAAAATCTTAATAATTATTTTACATTGATAACCAAGTTTTTTTTAGATTGCATTCAATCTTGATCTAGTGAGACTCTTCTTATTTTAAAGAAAAAATGATAACCTTGACCTTGCTTGCCCTGTCACTTTTTATGGAAAGTGCTTTGATATAAGTTTTTTTGGGAGTATTAGATAACTTGTGAAAATAATGTGACCATCAACTTAACATGTAAACGTCATCTTTAAATTTTCATAAAATTGAATTTTCACATTGCACTATCTCCAATACAATTCATTCTACACCCTCAATATTTGAAGTCAACTCTTCGAATTTTGATCTTCATTATTAATAAAGATTAACGAAAAAATGCTAAATTATTATATTTACATATATTTTTACAATTATAATAATCATACTCTCTCCATTTTATTCAATAGTTATTTATTACTTTTGACACAAGAACAAGGACATACGAATAAGAGAGTAATTTTGGACCATACAAACCATCAATCCCCCACTTGCACATAAAAGAAGTCACAAAAATATACCTAAAATGGAAATAGATTAACTATTGAATAATCACAAATTCTTGTTTAAGACCGAAGTACCCATCTAAAACTTAAGACATGTCAAATACCTTAGATAAGAAAAAAGTGAAATGCCTAGATACTAAAAAGCGTGTCATATCTATGCCAATGGAGTGCTATTAGGCCTGTTTTACTCAATTGTTATTGTAACAACCCGAATTTTATTTAATTAGTAAAATCATCTTGGCCAGTTATTTAATTCAATTTAAATGAGTAATTTATCAAAATGAATAATTTATTAATACTCTACCTTTTTCCTACGAGAAAGTGATTTAGAATGCTCATTTAATAAAATTCACTTTACTTTTATGAGAATTCTATTTTAATTGTGTTGGGTCAAACCCGCTTTGATTTAGGTCGAATAATAGAGTGAAAATTTGGATTATACGCGAAATTTGAGTGAAACCCATGAATCCGTTTGAGTTATGGGTTAATATCTAGTCTAATGGGTCAAGCTTTTAGGTTAATGTTTTATAAGGAACCCGATTTCACCTCATTCTTCCAAACTTTTAGATTTCATCTATCTTTAGACCCTACATTAAAGCCAAAACCCTTAAGTTCTTAATGTAACACCCGGAAATGTACCCTATTTTTCTAGTGAAAATATTTTACGGACACTTTTCAGCAAATTTAAATTTTAATATAGAATTTTATGTTCCGAGTCGAATTTAGAATTTCCGAGTTCGTATTTGGAATTTCCGCGAGATTCCATGAGAATCCCGTCTTAAAGCGACTTTGACTTTTCTTGACTTTTCCACTTAAATATCTCATACTACCTCTTTCATCTATTTTTCTTACACAACTCAAACATCAACTTACTTCATCACTAAGAAACCCAAAACCCTTTCTTCCATAATCTTTCCAAGCTTAGATTCACCGTATCTCCTTCGTTTCTTATTGGAATTCACGTAAGTTCGTCTCATTCTTCCCCTCTTACCTTCCTCTATCCGTATTGGTAATAAAATTACCGTCTTTATCGCTTTTTAAATTATCCGTGTTTCTCAAGGTGAAATATATTCATCTTTTATTACCTAATTGTAGGTGGAGACTACTAGGAAGGCTTAGTAATCGATTAAAGACGCGTAAAGGTAACGGTGAAGGGTTACTCGATAT
>JAIUZE010005623.1:0-18358 GCA_022085475.1 Heliosperma pusillum
CACATCCCCCTCGCGGCGAGAGAGCTAAGAGAGGCGAACTCGGGGTGTGGTCCGTCTCCCAGCGGACCACCAAATAGTAACCAAGTAACACAAGTCCAAACTCCAACCCGAACACCATCATTATCACAATAGTAACCATCATCATCATCACAATAGTAAGCAATATCATCATCAATAAGTAAACATCTCATGACAAAGATTAACATATAAAATACTGAGTTGGAATTCCTACCTTTAGCGTTCCTGCGCATAGTCAACATTTGATGCGACACCAATACGTACATACACATATAAGATCTCCAACCCGAACCTACAACAGTAACACGGTCCCTATTACAACTACGGTCACTAGAGTCAACAACAACCATAAAGAAGGTTCTTACTTGGTCAGGTTAGTTATCCTCTAAGGAGAGGTGGTCACGTTTGCGGCTAGGCTCCCACGGTGATTCCCCAGGTGGTAGTCTCATAGGGTGGTAGGGTTTGAGGAGATATGGAGGGATTATGTTTAGGTTTAGGTTTAGAGAGAGAAGAAAATGTTTTGTAGAAAATAATGGTTAACGTATTATTCGCGGCCTGACTCCGTCACACTCAATCGAGTACGATCTACTAGGTCGAGAGCTTTCCGTTGAAGAGTACAGATTCCCTCAAATACCACCATCCTATAAATAGTTCCGTAAGGTCAAAGTTTGGTCAAAAGTCCTTAAAATATCGGGTATTACAGGCAAGCTCTCCATTAAAGGACTAATTTTTTTGTGAATTAATTGATTGCAAGGTACTCGTCCCCACACGTCCCTTTAGTTTGATTACTTGATTAATTTCAAATGTTTTATGTCAACAATTTACAAGGGTATGCTATATCCATTTGTTATCAGGAATATCAATATCAATTTCATATGATTAATATGATTTTATTATTACACAATTCAATAATTGGTAATTTTATTAACGCAAGTGACTAGTCAATTGACTAATTTATTATGATGTATAAGTGTTATTTATGAGCATAGAGCCATAAATCCATTGTTTCAAATGAGATTTTACTAATTCAGTTGGAATACCGATGAAATCATACGAGTTACAAGTTGAGTTGTATTCATAATACGAGTCGAAAAGTTTTCGATGCAAATAGAACAAATATTTTTGGGATTTTGTATCGTATACCCCTATGTTTTCTTAAATTCTAACATATACCCTCGATATTTGAGAAATATATATATATATATATATATATATAGAGAAAGGTTCAAATGAGTCCTTCACATATTTTGAGTCCCTAAGTCCTTCTATGAGCCCTTAGATCTTTCAATGTGGGTGGTTGAGATTAAAAGGAAAAAATAACCATTAGACTAATCAATTACTTATACACTAATTAATTTTCTTTCTCTCTCTAGCTTAAAATTGATGACATTTTAGCATTTTAGGGTGTAACTTTTGTCTTCAAGTGTAAATTTTGTTTTTCTACAAGTATACGGTTTTACAAGTGTAACTTTCATCTTGTACGAGTGTAACTTTAATCCAAAAAAGTGTAACTTTATACTAAAAACTGATTTTAAGACACGTTTTTGACATTTTACGTATTTTTAGAGTGTAACTTTAACCTTTTACGAGTGTAACTTTAATCCAAAATATTCTAACTTTATACTAAAAAGTGATTTAAAGACATGTTTTTTACATTTTACGTATTTTTAGAATGTAACTTTAGCCTTATACAAGTGTAACTTTAATCCAAAATATTCTAACTTTATACTAAAAAGTGATTTTAAGACATGTTTTTTACATTTTACGTATTTTTAGAGTGTAATTTTAGCCTTATACAAGTGTAACTTTAATCCAAAATACTCTAACTTTATACTAAAAAGTGATTTTAAGACAAGTTTGTGACATATTACGTAATTTTAGAGTGTAACTTTAGCCTTATACAAGTGTAACTTTAATCCAAAATAGTCTAACTTTATACTAAAAAGTGATTTTAAGACATTTTTTTGACATATTACGTAATTTTAGAGTGTAACTTTAGCCTTATACAAGTGTAACTTTAATCCAAAATAGTCTAACTTTATACTAAAAAGTGATTTAAGACAAGTTTTTGACTTATTACGTAATTTTAGAGTGTAACTTTAGCCTTATACAAGTGTAACTTTAATCCAAAATAGTCTAACTTTATACTAAAAAGTGATTTTAAGACAAGTTTTTGACATATTACGTAATTTTAGAGTGTAATTTTAGCCTTATACAAGTGTAACTTTAATTCAAAATAGTCTAACTTTATACTAAAAAGTGATTTTAAGACAAGTTTTTGACATATTACGTAATTTTAGAGTGTAACTTTAGCCTTTTACAAGTGTAACTTTAATCCAAAATAGTCTAACTTTATACTAAAAAGGGATTTTAAGACAAGTTTTTGACATATTACGTAATTTTAGAGTGTAACTTTAGCCTTATACAAGTATAACTTTAATCCAAAATAGTCTAACTTTATATTAAAAAGTGATTTTAAGACATTTTTTTACATTTTACGTATTTTTAAAGTGTAACTTTAGCCTTTTACAAGTGTAATTTTATTTCATCTTATTTTGAAATTTTGAAATTTTGAAATTTTAACTAATTTATAGTTTAATTCTAGCCTTTTCAAAATATAAATTTAGCATATTGAGAGTATAACTTTAGTCATTTATAGTGTAAATTAACCATTTTACGATAGTAACTTTAGTCATTAATAGTGTAACTTTAGTATATTGAAAGTGTAATTTTAGTCCGTTGAGAGTGTAACTTTAGTCACTGAAAGTATAACTTTAGTAGATTGATCGTGTAACTTTAGTAGATTGAGTGTATAACTTTGCACCTGTAAGAAGTAACTTCTTCAAAAATAACACCAACTTTATTTATTGAGTTTTTGAAATTTTTTTAGTAGATCTAAATTGGAGGAAAAAGAAAAAAAAAAGACTCAAACTGAAGTATAGGAAAAAGATAAAATGGAGGAAGGAAAAAAATACTCAGACTGAAAATGGGGTAACTTTAGTAGATTTTTTTAGATCCACCACCACCACCATCCTCCACGACACCCTCCCCGACCCCAACACCTCACCACCGTCACCCTCCTCTAACTCCAACACTCCCACCATACCGACCTCCTCTGACCCAAACACCCACCCCGACACCCACCCTCCTTAGATCCTAACAACCTCACTACCCTCTAAGCTAAATCTGAAAAAAAATCAAGAGAAGAAGAAATATAGGAAAATGAAGAGGCCACGGTGGAGATGAGGAGGAGGAGCCACGGTGGAGAGGAGGGTAGTAGTGGTAGATCTGGGTCGACGGCGGTAGCAAGTGGTGTTAGTAGTGGTAGGTTTAAGAAAGGAGGGTAAAAAAGGAGAAGAAGATGTGGTTGTGACTGGTGGCCGGAGGTGGCCGGTCACGTGGGTGGTGTGAGGAGGGTGGCTGGAGATCGGCTGGAGGAGGTGGTGGGTGGCGACGTGAGGAGGGCGGCTGGAGGAGAAGGTGGGCCGTGAGGAGGGCGGCTGGAGAAGAAGGTGGGCCGTGAGGAGGGCGACTGGAGGAGGGGTCACCGGTGGTGGCGGCTGCCGAGGTGGCGACTGGTGGAGGAGGGTTTCTTATTTAGATCTAGGTTTTTTTTTGGGTTTTGGTGGTTGGTTTGAATTTAGAGAGAATAGGATGAGTGTTTATTTTAGAGAGAAGGAGGAGTGTTTATTTTAGAGAGAAGGAGGAAGTGTTTTGAATGAATGAATTGTGTGGGAATTGAGTGGGAGGGATGGATGTATTAGTGGCTTAATTAGGGTGGTAGTGAGAGAAATAGATTAAACACCCCATTAATGACTATTTTCTTATTTCCATCTCAACCATCCATCTCCAAGATCCAATGGCCTACAAGAGGACTCATGGACTCACTCTTTTGGGGTGGACTCATTTGATCCTTATTCTATATATATATATATATATATATATATATATATATATATATAGAGAGAGAGAGAGAGAAAGGTTCAAATGAGTCCCTCATATCTTTTGAGTCCCTAAGTCCTCCTAAGAGCCTTTAGATCTTTAGATATGGATGGTTGAGATTAGAAGCAAAAAGTAACCAATACACTAATCCATTCTTTGTCCACTAATTAATTGTCTTTCTCTCTCTAGCTTAAAGTTGATGACATTTTAGCATTTTTAGGGTGAGACTTTGTTTTCAAGTATAAATTTTGTTTTTCGACGAGTGTACAGTTTTACAAGTGTAACTTTTATCTTTTACGAGTGTAACTTTAATTAAAATAAAGTGTAACTTTATACTAAAAAGCGATTTTACGCCAAGTTTTTGATATTTTACGTATTTTTAGAGTGTAACTTTAGCCTTTTACAAGTGTAACTTTAAGCTAAAATAGTACAACTTTATACTAAAAAGTGATTTTATGACAAACTTTTGACATTTTACGTATTTTTAGAGTATAACTTTAGCTTTATACAAGTGTAACTTTATCCAAAATAGTCTAACTTTATACTAAAAAGTGATTTTAAGACAAGTTTTTAACATTTTACGTATTTTTAGAGTGTAACTTTAGCCCTTTACAAGTGTAATTTTAATCGAAAATAATGTAACTCTATACTAAAAAGTGATTTTAAGACATGTTTTTTACATTTTACGTATTTTTAGAGTGTAACTTTAACCTTTTACAAGTGTAACTTTAATCTAAAATAATGTAATTTCATACTAAAAATTGATTTTATGACAATTTTTTGACAGTTTACGTATTTTTAGAGTGTAACTTTAGCATTTTACAAGTGTAACTTTAATCCAAAATAGTGTAATTTAATACTAAAAAATGATTTTAATACAAGTTTTGATATTTTACGCATATAACTTCATTTTTTACAAGTGTAACTTTAATCCATAAATAGTGTAATTTTACTTTTACGGATAATTTTATGTCATTTTAAGACAAGTTCCTCACATTTTATGGATTTTTATAGTGTAGTTTTAGTCTTTTATAAGTGTAACTCTAATCTTTTACAAGTGTAATTTTTAATTTAATTTTATTTTCCCAAGTAATATTATGTCATCTTATTTTGAAATTTAAACTAATTTATAGTGTAACTCTAATCTTTTCAGAATGTAACTTTAGTATACTGAGAGTGTAACTTTAGTCATATATAGTGTAACTTTACCGATTGATAGTGTATATTTAGTCGACTTAGAGTATAACTTTAGTCCATTTAGAATGTAACTTTAATCAATTGAGAGAGTAACTTCAATCCATCGCCAACCTCCGTCTTAATACGATTATTTTTCCAAAATTTGATTTCTTATTTAGTAGATCTAAAATTAAAATAATCTAAATAAGTAAAAAAAAAATATATGTAAAACTTTGTTTATTGATTTTTTGAAACTAATAGTACTTTTTAGTAGATCTATAGGTGGAGAAAAAAAAAATCTGAAAATAAAAAGATGTAAAAAAAATAATTTAAAAGCAATAATAAATTTAAAAAACACCACAAGATCTATTTAAAAAAAAAGGTAGTACCAAATCTGAAAAAAAAATCTAAAAAAAATCAAATTAAAAGTGGAACTAAATATGAACAACAAACTATGGATCTAAAAAAAACAAAAGGATAACAAAGTAACCCAAAATCTGAAAAAAAAATTGAAAAAGAATAAAAAAAAAGAAACAAAGAGAGAAATGGGAAGTCGCGGAAAGAAGAGGAAGTGGTGGTGGCCAACAACAGAAGAAGAGGAAGGAGGTCGGAGGGAGGCAGCGTGTTTGGTGACAGGAGGCGGCGTGGAGGTCGGAGGTCGTGGGTGTCCAACGATGTGGTGCTGCGTGGTGGCGGACTGGCGGTGTGTGCGTGGTGGTGGGTGGCGGACTGGCGGTGTTGTGCATGGTGGTGCTCAGATCTGGAAAAAGAAGTAGATCTAGTTTCTTTTTTTTTTCTTTTTTGGTTTTTCAGGTATTTATTTTGGGTGGTGTTTGGTGTGTCGTGGTGAAAGGAGGGAGGTGGCGGAGGCGGTGCGGGAGGCAGAGGAGGGAGGTGGCGGAGGCGGTGCGGGGCAGAGGATGGTGGTGGGGGGCTTATTTTTCAGTTTTTTTTTGTATTGGAGGTGGCCGGCGGTGGTTGCGGTGGCTGACAGAGAAGAGGAAGAGAGAAAGTGAGGGAAGGATTTTAAAGAGAGGAAATGAGAGTGTTTTAGAGAGAAGGAGGAGGGAGTTTTAGAGAGAAGGGGGGAGTATTTTTAATGAATGAATTGTGTGTGAAGTGAAGGAGGGAGAATGATGTATTAGTGGTTTAATTAGTGTTGTAGTGAGAGAGTGGGGTTAAACACATTATTAATGACCATTTTTGTGTTTTCATCTCAACCACCCATTTCCAAGATCCAATGGCCTCTAAGAGGACTCATGGACTCAAGGTTTTGGGGTGGACTCATTTGATCTCTATTATATATATATATATATATATATATATATATATATATATATATATATATATATATATATATAGTAATGGGATCAAATGAGTCCACCCCAAAAGAGTGAGTCCATGAGTCCTCTTAGAGGCCCTTGGATCTTGAAAATGGATGGCTTAGATTAAAACAAAAAAAGGTCATTAGAGAGGTGTTTAACCTCACTCTCTCACTACCATACTAATTAAACCACTAATACATTTACCTCACCAAATCACTTTCCACACAATTCATTCATTCATAAACACTTCCTTCTTCTCTCTAAAACTCTCTCCCACTTCTCTCTAAAACACTTCTCTCCTTCTCCCTAACTTTCTCTCTTCTTTTTTCCGTCAGCCACCGTCGGCCACCACCACAAACACCACAAACACCCAAAAAAAAAACTAGATCTACTACCAAAAAACCCCTTTCACCACCAACCACCACCACCACTCACTGTCTCCACAATACACCACCACCACCGACGGTGGCCGACGACCTCCCTCCTCTTCTTCTCTCGCCACCCTCCACGGCGACGGCTCTCTTCCTCTTCCTCTGCTTCTCTCCGTCCTCTTCACCGCCTTTCCCTCCTCACTGTCTCGCCCTCCTCACCGCCTCCTTCCTCTCTTCTCCATTTTTTCAGATCTGAAAAAAGCGGGACTGGTTTGGTGCGTGGTGGTGGTGGTTTCGGGGCAGTGGGGAGCAGTGGTTTGGTGGTGGTTTTTGTGGGAGTGTGTGGTGGTGAGGCCGTTTCCCACTCTTCAAGCAACAACCACGAGAACACCACCCGAAACCACCACTCAAACTCCCATTTTTTTTTCCAGATCTGAAAAAAAAATATATACCTATCGCCATTTTCGCCGCCTTCGACCGTTTTCCGCCTCTCTATTCTTCCTCTTTCTGTTTTTTATTGTCCCAGATCTGTTTTGGTGGTCAGAGGTGGCGGTGGTTGGTGGGACAGTCAAGGGGTCGTTGTGCGGTGGTTGTGGCTAGTGGGTTCCAGATTCGTTTTTTCTTTCTATTTTCTTTTTCTTTTTCTTCCACTTTTCAGATTTAGTATTTTTTTTCCTCCACTTTTGAATCTACTAACAATAATTTCGAAAAACTAATAAACACAATTTTTAGATCTACCTTTTTTTCTTATTTATTTAATTTTAATTTAAGATCTACTAAATAAGAAGTAGATTTCTAAAAAAAATCGTATTATCTCGTTTTTTATGTGACAAAAATATTTGTGGTTGTTATTATTGGCTGTTTATTTAGTTTTATTGGTGACGAGGACATAGGTTGTTGATGGACTGAAGTTACACACTCAATGGACTAAAGTTACACTTTCAATGAACAAAAGTTACACCCTCAATGAACTAAAGTTACACTCCAATGAACATAAGTTACCCTCTCAATATACTAAAGTTACATTCTGAAAAGACTCGAGTTAAACTTTAAATTGGTTAAAATTTCAAAATTTCAAAATAGGATGCCCTAAAATTACTTTGTAAAATAAAATTACATAATTGAGGATTAAAGTTACACTTGTAAAAGGCTAAAGTTACACTGTAAAATATGAAAAAATGTCAAAAACTTATCTTGAAATCATTTTTTTAGTATAATGTTACATATTTTTGGGTAAAGGTTACACCCTAAAAATACGTAAAATGTCAAAAACTTTCCTTAAAACTACTTTTTACTATAAAGCTACACTATTTTGGATTAAAGTTACATTTCTAAAAGGCTAAAGTTACAATCTAAAAATACGTAAAATGTCAAAAACTTGTCTTAAAATTATTTTTTAGTATCAAGTTATATTATTTTGGATTAAAGTTACACTTGTAAAAGGTTAAAGTTACACTCTAAAAATACGTAAAATGTCAAAAACGTGTCTTCAAATTATTTTTTAGTATCAAATTATACTATTTTGGATTAAAGTTACACTTGTAAAAGGTTAAAGTTACATTCTACAAATACGTAAAATGTCAAAAACTTGGCGTAAAATAACTTTTTAGTATAAAGTTACACTTTTTTTAATTAAAGTTATACTCGTAAAAGATAAAAGTTACACTTGTAAAACTGTACACTCGTAGAATAACAAAATTTATACTTGAAAACAAAAGTCTCACCATAAAATGCTAAAATGTCATCAACTTTAAGCTAGAGAGAGAAAGACAATTAATTAGTGGTTAAGGAATAGATTAGTGTATTGGTTACTTTTTGCTTCTAATCTCAACCATCCATATTGAAGGATCTAAAGGCTCATAGGAGGACTTATGGACTCAAAAGATATAAGGGACTCAAAAGATATATATATATATATATATATATATATATATATATATATATATATATATATATATATATAAGTATATAAAAAAGGGTTTAGGGTTTAGGGTTTAGGGTTTAGGGTTTAGGGTTTAGGGTTTAGGGTTTAGGGTTATTTTGAAGTAACACCCGTATACTAATAATGATACTTAATAATTAAAAGTGATCCGACCCGAAAATGATACTTAATAATCATCACGCGGATAATAAATAATGATTTCTATCGAATTAAATTAAATAACCCGATACTAGCTAATTAATTTTGGGTCGGACAGTTTCAGGTTTGTGATGCAAAAACGGCCCGACGACTCGATATATAACCTCATCCGCTAGCATATTAACATTTAAATGATCGAATTAAATTAAATTAAATGAACAGACACACGAATAAACAGACACGAAAGCCGAAAGGACACGGCCCTCGCTCGCTCCCTGACCCAATTAAACTAACCCGGTAAAGTAACATACCCTACGAATCTAACCAGATCGGAATATGGCCTATTAACCATTTAGTTGTTGATAAAACGTATGTACCCAATAATATATATATATATATATATATATATATTTTATAGGTGGTAAAAAAGCAATAAACCGTCCTTTTTAATTAATTTGAGCATATATATATATATATATATATATATATATATATATGCATCAATATATCAGTCCCTTTTAGCGTACTTGAACGAAGTCGATCGACCCCATGCATTATTTAATTTGGGAAACATTGACGTGTATATATAATACTTGCATGTGCATTATTGATGAATCTGTTATTATTTCAAAGTAGTACAAGGTTAATGATCCGGAAGTCATCATTAATTATTATATATCATCAATATTATCATCAATATTATTGCAAAGTAGTACGAGGTTAATGACACGTGCCCCCGACCCAAAAGCGATCGACCCGAAGTAGCTACTAGCTCTAGATAGTGGAGTGCCCGATCCGTAACTGGCCACCCGATCAGTTTCAGGTTAGCTAGTGATGCATGATTATAATAACCAGTACCTTAATTAAAAAGAAAATGACCCGATTCGAGAATCACTAGACTCGATATATATATATACCACATCCGCTTGACCCGGAAATTATCGACGACCCGCCCAATTATAAACATTCCCGAAACAGACAAGAAAGCCGAAAGGACCCTCGCTCGCTCCCCGACCCAAACTAATAATATATAATAACCCGATCGATAAAGTTATTAATTACAAACCCGCCGAATCTAACCCGATCGGAATTGATTCCCAGGCCAAACCCGATCCGAGCTAATAATTAAACGTAACTTACGCCTATAATATAAAAATTTAGAGCAAAGTAAAATAAATTAAATTAAATTTTGAGCAAAGTTAAATAAATTAAACGTAATTAATGAATTTATTTTCGTGCCTCAAATTTTAATACCGCGCGCGCGTATCTGAAAAATTAAAAAAAAAACACATAATCTATAAAAACGGGTCTTTATAATACCACCGTTGTTATTACTTTCAACAACGGGTCATATTAAAGAAACCGTTGTCATAGTGTTATTACTTTCTACAACGTCTGTTCTTTAACCGTTGTCATTACTCTATAACAACAGTGGATTTTATTATAACCGTTGTCAATAGTTTCTCAAACATTATGGAAAGAAACCCTTTAGTTTCTCTTAATAAAAAATAATTTCCAATCCTATAGAGTAAATTAAACACATGTACATTATCATCATCATCCTCCTCGTTTACAACACAAATCTTTTTGTTTATTATCATCATCATCCTCCTCGTTCTCTTGATCATCATCCTGCTCGTTCTCTTTATCATCACCCTGTTCTCATTTTCTTTATCAGGTAATTTTTGTGTTTCGTCTTTAGGGTTTTAAGATTGAAGTTCATCTTTTTGTTTTCATTTTCTATTTATCGTTCTCTTTATCATGTAGTTTCATTCCTTTCTAAGTTTTTAGAGTTTTAGAATCTATGCATGACTCTTTATTTGTTCAGTTACTATTTCATTCATTTCAAGGTCTTAGGGTTTTAGAATCGCTGTATGCATGACTCTGTTCCGTTACTATTTCATTTCTTTTAAAGGTCTTAGTGTCTTAGGATTATCATGGGTGAAAAACGGAAAAGAGTAGAAAACAATGATAAGGGGGATAAGCCTGGTGAGAGGGGTGCTTCGAAGTGCCCTGCAGCCCTTGCAGCTATAGCGGCAAAAAAGCCGATGGAAATAAAATGGAGTGTGAAAGGTGTTCCTACTGGTCCAAATGCTGGCCATTTATCCACTTGGATTGGAGGTACAACCAAACAGTTTGCGCCTATTGATTTAGATGATTTCAGGAATATAAATCCTGTATTGCAGAAGTTACTCTTGACACGTATAAAGGTATGATAATTTCTTTAGCTAAACACCATTTTATTTTGCAGAAGTTACTATTACATAAGGCAGGAAGCCGTATAAAGGTTCGTATAAAGGTATGATATTAGACAGCCGCTTATTAGTATATATGATGATGATGCAGGAAGCTTTCGATATTCCCGACTGCCATGGTAAGTATCTAATACGTAAGGCAGCGGCAGTCTTAAGGCAGTGGAGGTGTGACCTTGCCAAATTACACTTGTATGTCGACAAGGAGACGGGGGAGATGCATAAGAGCCCACCGACAAATTACCCCAACATCACTCAGCAACAATGGGATAATTATAAGGCGAAACGAGCTACTGAAAATTTCAGGTTAAGTATCCATGTCATATGTTTACATTTTTCTAAAACTCTACTTAAGGTTACATTTTTCTAAAAGTTTCAGGTTACATTTTTCTAAAACTCTACTTGTATCTATAATTTTCTAATTGTCTCATCTACTTGCGATTTTATATGATTTGAAGACCGTTAGCGCCAGAAATTGTGCTAACATTTCACAGAAGCGGGGGGTATATTATGGTTCTCGAGGCGGTTAAAGATTGATAGAAGAAAATCTCGTAATTAGCATCTATATATTAGATTTTTTTAATCATACTTGGACTTGATATACATTTATACATATATTATTTTTGAGTTAATGTGTAGGTGTCAAAGGGAGTGACCGACTTGAATTGGCACGTAACTTATAAAGAAGGGCACACGCCTAAAAGTTCCCGAACATGTAACGAATATGATCAGGAAGTCTTGGCCAACATAGTAAGTATTATTTTATTAAGACGGGTTTTTAATAACTTTATTGTTCAATTCTTGTATGTCTGACTATCTATTTATTTTAGTAACAAAAATAAAATAAAGTTTATTTAATATATTATAGGAGAATGTTCTGAAGGAGGTTGCGGAAGGGAAATTCACTCCGAGTGGTCGTGACGACGTTCTTGCTAGAGCGATCGGCCGACCCGAGCTTCCAGGTCGATTGAGGGACGTCCCATTACATGTCGGAGTCACGAAATATTATGGGACAACTAGCCCGAAAAAGAAGAAGAAAAATAAGGGGAAGGCTGACATGGTACCATTTGTTATTGTCATTTAAAATTCACATGTTATTGTTTTAACAAAATGATGATTCTACATTTTGGGCGTGCAGGTTCAGTTATTGGCCTCCGTGATACTGAAGATGAATTCTGGAGGCAAGCCTTCCGAAGAAGAATTGAAGATGATTGAGGATGTCATTAAAAAGGGTGAGGTAGTGCAACAGATTGGTCAAGAGGCAGACACTACTACCTTGCCAATACATGAGGAGACGGCTGAGAAGATGGGTGAGGTACCTACTGCTGCCGAGGTTTTAATACCTCAAGCCGATAAGGTAAATACGACTTCTTCTTTTTTTTCTGCATTTGTTCTTTCCAGCAGCCATGCCTTTGATTGGTTTATTTTATTAGGTAAATGAGTCTGAAGAGGGGACGCAACTTGAGGAGACGGGTGAGGTACCTAATGCTGCTGAGGTTTTGATACCTCAAGCCGATAAGGTAAATACGACTTAACCATTTTGAACCTCTGCATTGGTTCTTTCCAGCAGCCATGCCTTTGATTGGTTAATTAATTTTATAAGGTAAATAACTCTGAAAAGGGGACGCAACTTGAGGAGCCGGCTGAGAAGACGGATGACAATAATGAGGTATGTAGATTATAAGAAGTTAGTATGAAGATGATCATTTATGATATCTATTATATTTTGGTATTTAGTAAATAATATGTATTCTTCAGGCCAAAAAAAAGCGGGTAGTTCTTCTCACCGACCCTTCATCCAAGGATGTGGTTCGTGTTGCCCGGGGTTTGATCATATACCCAAAGCCCAATGACTCAGCGGAAACCATCTTGGTTCATGGCGTACCACTCTTGCCGAATCATGCAAAAGTGGAGATAGAGCTAGTCGCGAAGGGCTGTGAAACCCGTAAACTGCCCGTCCCAGTCCGTGACGACCTTCTAACTCTGGCAGATGCGGTTCACTGTTTTGTCCAATGGCCTAATAGCCACATTTTCCTGGCTCGTGAACAAAAAATTCAACAGAATGTAGCCGGGGTTAGAAAAATACATCTAATTTAACCCGCCTTTTGTCTTTGTTCATCACCTTCATAAATAGTGAAATTTATATGTTATATTTTTGTTTTGTAGGTAACAAAAAAATGGATAAGTCTAACTCGATAGACAATCTTTCTACTACCTCGTCAAAACAACAACTTGATGAGGTATTTAATCAACTCTCTTTATATTTTAAGTTCTACTATCGCCTCATCATTGAAAGAGCAACTTAATTTAGTTAGCCACATGTAGATTGTGGCAGGTAGCACAAAAGGAGAACCGCATCATTTCCCCAAGCTGAAAGAGGTCAGGAGTCTATCCCGTACTAAATATGATGGGAACGTTTACATGGAAAAAGTACGAACAACAACGATGCTGGACCTTTATAAGGAGGCTGGGAGACGCATAGCAAGCGAGCAATTAATAATTATTCCGCTCGAGGATGGTATTGTAGGGGTAGAACGTCAAGCAATGCTGGATTGGGAAATTCTAGCCATTTGGGCTGGCCTTGACGAGATTGATGTCCAACACCTATATGTTTGGATGAAGTAAGTTTCTTAATAAATTAAATCATGCAATATTCTAATATTCTGACTAAGATATAGTGTTTTTAATATCGGAATTAAAACCGTCATGTAGGTACTTGAACTCGGTTGTGATCCCCGGGACCAATAATCTACTTGCTCAATACAGATTCCTGTGCCCAAATATTTTATCTATGCATATCGAGATGATTTCGTATGATGAACGTATAAATTATATTGCTGAGGAATTGGCGAAAAACAATAAGCTCATTCTTGCCCCTTATAATGAAGTCGGGTAATATATAATTAATATTACGATTCCAAATACAATTGCATTTTTATATGTTTGGTTATTATGCATGTTGTGCTTGTTAATAATGATGTGTCTCTCGATCTAGGAGACATTGGGTGCTAGCAGCGATCAATCCGAGCAAGAAGAAAGTATTTTGGTTGGACTCTTTGCATAAACAACCATCCGAGACCTTTAAGAAGATGATTATTAAGTAATTTTATAATACTGATTTGGCACATAATATTAAGTTTCAATTATTATTATTAAGTAAGTTTATGTGACTTTCGGCCTCTTTCCTTTTTTAAAGGGCCTTTGAGAAGAAAAGAGCAAACGACGATCAACCGACGGAAGATTCTGATGATGACCCTACTTTTATTACGATAACAGGGGTACGTACGCGCAAATACAATACCTTAATAATTAAGTGCATTAAACTAATTACGCATATACATCTGTCTTTTTTAATTACGCATTAAACTAATTGGTAATTGCCTTTTCGTCTCTTCGTTTTTTATGTAATAATAGGTCCCTAAACAGCCGGATAACATCCAATGTGGATACTACGTTTGTCGTTTCATGTTGGAGATTATTAGGCGAAGATATATCAGCATTCCAGAAAGAGTTAGTAGTTTAATGTAGCTATTATTTACGAGTACTTTTTTTCATTAGAGCTGATATATTTTCTGCTATATATGATCGATGTTGCTATGTATGCCTATACTGTTGTTACCCTACTGATCGATGTCTTTTATTTGTTTTATCCGCAGTATTTAATCAACACGCCACATGTCCCTGAGTATGCTAAGCACCATATAGACGAGGTAAGGGACTTGTGGGGCAAATACGTCCTTGAACATTATAGTAAGAAAGAATAAATGAAACTTATATTATTTTGGAAGCAGATAGGAAACTTTAATTTGTAGAAGTCATTAGAGCAAATTGTAAGTATGAATTGCTCTGAAGGAGATCATTTTGGTTGTATATATCATTTTGCTGCTGCTGTACATGAATTGCTCTGTACATGAATTGCTCTGATTTATATATAGATATATCATTTTGCTGCTTCTGAAAGTGGTTTATGCGTGCTGCTACTGCTGATGATTTATGCAGGATTTTCACTGGCAGGGGAACAAATTACAATTTTTTCAAAAACAATAATAAAAATAATAACAACGGTTTTTCAAAATTCATTAAAAGCGTTGTAACATATTTCCCACCAAAACTAATCATACCTTTAACAACGGTTTTATTAAATAGACCGTTGTTACATATTTCCCACCAAAACTATTCACACGTTTTAACAACGGTGTATTCTGATATACCTGTTGTTATTAAAGCTTTCCACAACGGCTTGATTAATATACTCCGTTGTAATTAACTATATTCAAAACGGGTTTTAAAAACTAAAGCGTTGTTATAATCTTTCCCACCAAAACTACACACACGTTTAACAACGGTTTCTTTTAACAGAACCGTTGTTGTATCTTTCCCACCAAAATTATTCACACGTTTTAACAACAGTTATCTAGTAATAACAACGACTTTTTACCGCTGTTAAAAATATTCACAACGGTTTTTTCATTAAATATGAACCGTTGTTAAAACCTTTAACAACGGAGGCTTTAACAATGTCCGCTTTTTAATATTACAACGGTTTTTAACCGTTGTCATAGCCTGTTTTTGTAGTAGTGGAGGTGGTGTTATTTGCATGTAGCGTACCGCTTGTTATGAGGCTCGTGCTCTTTTCCGCCTCTTTCGTGAATGTCGACCGAATTTGGGGTACTCAGCGTCTATGATTGACCGAGTCTTGGATGCGAAATGTTTATCGCATGTCGAATCGGAAAATGTTATTCCGAGAGTCTGGCCAGGTTTAGACTAGGACCGTATTATTATCGTCGTCCTACCGGAAGAAATTAGTCCACATATACGAAATGTAATCGTGTATGCGTTCAGGGAAATGCTTATCTTGTGGATGCCTTTTAATCATACTTGACATGTACACGGTGCTAGTGCGTTTCATTTACCGTGAGAGATGTCGTCAATGTATTGGTATGTTTGGATGAATGATTTTATGATTGATCATTTGATGACTTGGCATGGTTTGTTTGTCGAGTCTCAATCTTATCAAACTTATACCGCTAACGGTGAGATGTAAGCCCTAGTGAGCATATTCGGTTGCCTAAGAGTGTCTTTCCCGAGTCTTTGTATAATATGATGGATTCGGATTTTTATTCCATATGCTCTTATCATTATATATCGAATTGCCTATCTATCCTTATCGTATTTCATATGTATATCTATATACGCATGCTTCTACTTTTGTATTTCCTTTTATGTACGTTTAATGTGATATGGCTGGGAGAACCTGGGAGAACCCGGAGTTACTCCCCACTGACTGTGGCGTTCATGTTTTTCATGGATGAACAGGTTGCTTGATTTGGATGGCTTTTTGCTTATGATATTTTGGGTTCGGGTGTGAGCTAGCGGGCGTTGTCCCTGGAAGATTTACCTCTAGACGTTATTTTAGCTAGTTGCTAATCACTTTGACATTGTTAACCTTTTGAGAGACTACGTCTCTTGTTGTAGTATATTTCGTACTTTGGTTTGTAATATTTGACACTCCTCGTATACTTCTTCTTGCATGTATAAAAGTTTTAAAAACATCGTATTTTCCGCTATTTAATTCACATGATTGTTATGTTTTATTTCCGCATTCGCGAGGGTTGTCACAGTTGGTATCAGAGCTTTATCGCTCCCGACGCACACACGTGAACCCTAAACTTAAACTACTTGACCTTGAAATAATAAATGAGAGATGGGTAGAAGTTAAGGACTTTACTTGGTAGTCTATTTGTTTATGCTAATTGATATGAGTAACTTAATTTGTTATTGTTTCTTATGAAGATGGTTAGACCTCGTGTAGTAGAGAATGACAGGATGCGGCTATTGCTCTAGCCAACCAAGTCCCCCCTCGAAGAGAAGATAACCATCAAGGAGGCTACGCTTGGGTAGCTGGTCAAATAGCCAGAAGTAAGATTATACCTTACGGTGGAGAGCCGAACCCTACCGAGTTATCGGAATGGTTCCGAGAGATGGAGAAGCAGTTTGATCTATACCAAGTCCGTGAAGAGGACAAGGTGAGGATCGCAAAGCACTTCCTTGTAAGGGAAGCGGATAATTGGTGGGCTATTACTAGTGCCACCGCTACTCTTGAAGATGACTTTAATTGGGCTTGTTTCAAAGCTCTAGTGGAAGGTAGATTCTATCCTAAATAGCTTAAACAACAAAGGCTCAAGGAGTTTATTGACTTTAAGCAAGGTAACTTGTCAGCACAAGACTTCACTATGGAGTTCAACAAGCTTGCTCATTTTGCTCCGAGACTTATCAGAGATGACGAGGACCGAGCCTTCTATTACTGCAACAAGCTGAGTGATGTACTTCAAAGTAAAGTGAGGAGGAATACTACTTCCTTTGGGGAATTATATGATGATGCTTTGTGGGCCGAGAATTCTATGAAGGCTATTAGGGATGAAGCTATGATGAATAATCCCTCTCCTTCTTACGCTCCTAGGCCAAATGTTTATGGGAAGATACCGTTTATTCCGTCTTCCTCTAACTCTTATGCTAACAAGAGGAGATTTAATCCTCCTTCAAATGCAAATACAAGAGCTCCCGCTCCTTTCATTCCTCGAGCTACTTCTAATGTGGCTCATAGGCCATATGCTCCTCCTCAAGCTCAAGGTCGCTTGTGCAACCGTTGTAGACAACCATACCATCTCGGTGTGCCTTGTTCCAACCGACCTTATATTTGCTACTTTTGTCAAAAGGGTGGTCACCGTTATGATGATTGCCCCGATCGTAAGTTGCCCCCTTCTCTTGCTAAACCTAAGGGTTCTATCTTTGTTATGAGTCGTGCCGAAGCCGATGCTCATCCGGAGATCATTACGGGTATGTTCTCAATCTTAGAGCAACCGTGTCTTATTCTTTTTGATACCGGTGCTTCAATGTCTTTTGTGTCTTCAACTTATGCTAATAAATTATCTATCGAGCCTACATCTAGTGAGGATACTCCCATATCCTTACCATCCGGAGAAATTATCTCTTGTTCTACTCTATATCCTAATGTCCCAATATCTATTGCGGGTTCTATCTTTCCTGCTAATCTCCTTAAGTTTCCTCTAAGAGAGTTCGATATAATTCTAGGCATTGATTGGTTAGCATTGTACCATGCTAGGTTCGAGTGTCATGATCAAAAGATTTATTTAAAGAGTCCTTTAGGAGTTAGAATAACCTATAAGGGATCTC
>JAIUZE010005624.1:0-22713 GCA_022085475.1 Heliosperma pusillum
ATGAAGCTATAATCTCAGAGTTGAAGCTCAACAATAAGCACCTTCAAGCCAAAGTTATAGCTAATGAAGCTACAACTTTAGAATTGAAGACAGTCAATGAGCTTTTACAATCTCAAGCTAAGGCAAAGGAAGTTGTTATTCTTGATCATGAGAAAGTAAACTCTTTTCTTTCTCAGCAATTGAAAGATTTGAAGGCTGAAATCTCCCAAGCCAAAAGTCAACATAATGAGGAGAAACTTATCTTGAACAAACGTTTCAATGATTTTCGTGAAAATTTCAAAAAGAACAATCCCTCCAAAGACTCGAACGTAGATCATTCGTCGTGTGAAAAAGAAATTCAGTCTTTGAAGGAATTGCTCCTACATGCACGAAAAGTTCATGATAAGTGGGAAGGAAGTCAAAAGGTCTTAGACTTCCTTACCGAACAGTCTAACAATAACATGAAGTTGGGTCTTGGTCATGAATGCTATAGTCGTAGAGACCACGATAAGTGAAAATCCACTCCTTCTGACCGTGATTTCAGAAGAAGGAAGTATGTCAATCTTTCAGAATATCTGATTTGCAATTACTGTGGTCACAACGGTCATGTTAAAGATAATTGTGTCAAAAATCAAACTGATTTTGTGAAAGAGCATGACGTGTCTAGTGTTAATGAGTCAGAACCTGAATCTCAACGTGATGAGATTAGAAACAATGAGTTCAGGTGGTTTTATGACATGGCTTTCGACTACACATCTGTAACTTCAAAATCTAAACCTTATGTGAATCAGAAGCAGTCGTTTAAACCTACTGTGCGTCGTAACAATAATCAATATAATAAACCTAGCAAACCCTATCCTAAGAAGAAAAGAATTGTCAAACAGGTATGGGTTAGGAAGGATCAAATATATAGAGTCACTAACCATAAAGGACCCAACTTAGCGTGGGTACCTAAAAACTGTATTTGATTCTCCTGCAGGTAATAGTGAAAGAAAATAATCTATGCTATCTCGACAGTGGATGTTCGAGACACATGACTGGAAACAAGAATCTTTTTCTTTCACTAGAACCCTTCAACGGTGGCAAGGTCACCTTTGGAGACAACAAGAAGGGCAACATAATCGGTGTAGGTAAGATTGGTATATCTTCTTCACATGCTATCAATAACGTCCATCTGGTAGATGGCCTTAAGCATAACTTGCTAAGTATCTCTCAACTATGTGACAAAGGCAACAAAGTCGTTTTTCATTCAAATGTTTGTCGTATCATAGTTGAAGGAACTAGCAATGATATCTTAGAAGGTCTACGTAAACGGAACGTGTATATGATTGATTTAAACAAAGTCACTACAAGTTCCTTTACGTGCATGAAAGTCACTGTGGATGATTCATGCTTGTGGCACAAGAGGTTTGCACACATAAGTCCAACTATTTTAAAGAAACTCAAATTGTGGAATTTAGTTGAGGGTCTACCCTCAATCAAATTCGAACAAGAAAAGATGTGTGACTCATGTGCCCGTTGTAAACAAGTTAGATCCTCATTCAAACCAAAACGAGTAGTAAGTACAGAGCGTCCACTTGAGTTGGTACACATGGATTTGTGTGGACCTATGAAAGTTAGAAGCCGCGGTGGATCAAGGTACGTATTTGTCCTAGTCGACGACTACTCAAGGTATGTATGGCCTATCTTTCTATTTACTAAAGATGAAACTTTCGATGAGTTTGTAGTACTAATGAAGCTCGCCCAAAACAAGTATGATAAAAAGTTAGTTTCCATTCGTACGGATCATGGCACCGAATTTGATAATCAAGCTTTTATAGAATATTGTAGGGAGAATGGTGTAGGACATAACTTTTCTGCACCACGAACCCCACAACAAAATGGTGTCATGGAACGTATGAATAGAACATTAGAGGACATGGCCCGTACTATGCTTTTGTGTAGTGGCCCTCCTAAGAGCTTTTGGGCAGAAGCCATAAGTACTGCATGCTATGTGCACAATAGAGCTATGATTAGACCAATTCTCAAAAAGACTCCCTATGAACTTTTAAGAGGGAGAAAACCCAATATAGCTCACCTTCGTTGCTTCGGGAGTAAATGTTTTGTCCATAATAATGGAAAAAGTAATTTGAGCAAATTTGATCCACGAAGTTACGAAGCTGTGTTTGTTGGCTATTCTAATCATAGTAAAGCTTTCAAAGTCTTTAACAAAAGAACGTTGTGCATAGAAGAAAGTGTTCATGTCGTATTTGATGAAGATAATGTGCCTGAGCAAGTTGAACAGAATGAAGAAGAAGACATGAATGATCCAGACTTTCGCCTTTCAAGGGAAGATGAGCCACTTAATAATGAAGAAGTTATTGAAGGAATCAATGATGAACTTGATAAATCCGGAAATGACCTTGAACAGAGAACTGAGACAATTGTTGATGATACGAATGTCTCTTCTCAAAATAAGGAAAAGGAAACTGAAGTTATAGCTGATGATGCTATAACTTTGAACCAGAACCAAGTTGGTGAAACTGAAGTTGTACCAACTTCAGCTATAACCCCAAAGTCCAACTCAGGGGGAACCAATCTTGATTCTGAATCATTTGAGGAAAGTGATAGTTCATCAGATGATGATGAGCCTAGGAACTCTAAGAAATGGAAATATAAGAGTTCTCACCCTATGGATTCGATCCTAGGAAGTTTGAATAAAGGAGTTCAAACGAGGCGAACATTAAATAACTTTTGTTCATTCTATTCTTTTCTGTCTACCATAGAGCCTACCAACATCAAGGAAGCTCTTGCAGATTAGATAGTATAATGAAGATCTTTGTGAAGATTAGATAGTATAGGTCGTCATTCGGTAACTATTCCATTCAAGAGATTTTATGTTCAAAAGTTATAGCTTTAGCCTATGACTTTGGATGATAAAATATTGATGCATGATTTTGGAAATAAAATGTTTTGAAATGTTTTTAAAAGTGAAAGAGTATTTTTATATTTATCAATTATTTAATAGAGAAATATTTTATGAGATTTTATGGTTGTAATACAAACTTATGGGTTGTCATGCCACTATGGTTTCTAATATATTCTATCTCACTTTGTTGTTAACCTAATTTAGCCCCACCTAGTGTTTGAGCCACTAGGGTTTTCGTTGAAACCTAGCTTGCCACTAGGGTGCTTGCCTTCATCCTCCTAGGGTTCGTGAGCTAGCTGGATTTCGGCCAATCTAGGTTGTTTCCTTAGTTTACCTAACTAGGATTCTACTATATCTTTACAATAATTATTTTGAGATATAAAGATATAAATAATTCTATAAGCTTACCACCAAAAATATCCGACACACATAAAGTATTTCTAAAAGTAAGCAAATATTATTTATGATAAGATAAGTATCTTATAAATATTTATACCAGGGTTTGTTAGATTATATGATTCAGCTACAATAAATACATTCACATTTACATTGCAAAAATACACCGGAATAAATACACTATATTCTAAACGGCTATTTATTTTAGTAGTGTTGATTTCCATAATCGTTTTAAAGCAAAACCTTTGGCAAATATTTATTATTTTAGAGTTGAGTTTGTTTTAAAGAGTGTGCATCAATTATTATCAATCGCTGAGTGAAATACGTTATTGGATCATAGACATCACTTATACTGCTAAATTCTTAACGGGATTTGTTGAGTGATATTGTATTTTTATTAGCGTAAGATAGTATAGATTATTTAGCGATACTCACCTTGAGTTATAATCATAGTGTGATTATACGGTGGGTGGTAAATTTTTGTAATCCGTAGAAAGGTACTAAAAATTATTAATCGAGAATAGTGGATGTAGGTTTCAACGTGTGAAACTGAACCACTTCAAAAATCGTGTGCCTCTCTCTTATCTCTTTACTTTTCGTTATTTCGTTATTCGCGTTTACTTTGATTAATTAATTAGTTGATTTTAATTCATAAGATCAAATAATTAATTACATATCTTTTAAATCGAAAAAGTGGGGCTAGTTTTTAATACTCAATTCCCCCCCCCCCCCCCCCTCTTTCGTATTCGATCGATAGACTCTACACCGAGGACGGAATGAAAACCTGAAAGGGCATTCCGGGCAAAATGAAAAATCGAGTTGCGAGCCACCAATGAGAGGAAAGGAAAAGCTAAGGTAAAAACCCGAAAGGGCACCTTAGGCAAAATGAGGGATTTTCAAGGAAAAATGAAAAAAAAAATTTGAGCATAATACTTTCTATGATGAGGATTTTGGAGGCATAAGAAGGGAGTGATAAGGAGGGAATTAGAAGGAGGCTAGCTTAGGACTTCCTTTATTTTTATTTTGAGTCACGAATTTGGTTCCAAATTGGTGGATTTCTCTTGGTGGTTGCTTGGTTGTGCAAATTGTGTAGTTTGGGGCCAACCAAGTAACCATGCATTACACTAGTGGAGTAATAAGGGGGTGGTATAAGTAGTGGAGTTGCATGGAGTTTGGTGATGAAGGCCATCTCGCTATGCCTTGGGTTAAGGCAAAGATGGTCATACTACATTCTTGGGAGCTATAAGAAGGGAGGAATTTTGTGAATTGAGTCGGAGTTGGTGGTGTGTCGAGTCTTGTTTAGAGGGAGTTATAAGTAGGAAGAGGTAAGGGAAGAGTGTTAAAACAACCTTGAGTCAAATTTTTTCTTTTGTTTAAATAGGTGGTTGTGTTTTGAGGGAGATATAAGAAGGTAGTAGTGAGGGAAGAGAGGTCATTACCTTCGCATGCTATGTTTGGACTTGTGTTTGTCTTGCTAATCTCGAGTTTTACTCGGGACGAGTAAAAGTCCAAGTGTGGGGTTATTTGACAACACCAAATTGTGTTGTGTCTAGTAGTACTTATTAGGGTCTTTTGTTTTACTTTTTACGGGTCATTAGCGTTATTTTATGTTAACTTTAGTTTTAGTAATAATGTTATTATTTAGTAATTTGAGTCATTTTTTAGAGTCAAACCCGGAAGTCAACGAAAGTCAAACCCGAAACCCGAGACCCAAAAACCCGGAAATTGGAGTGGGCTAGCAATGAATCATCAAGGCAAGAACACCAAACCCAATGGGTCAATGGAAGTCAAGGCGGGGCCAAAATCCATGGGTCAACGAAAGTCAAGAAGGAAAAGCAAAGGGAAATCTGGCAGCATAAGACGCTGCCAGCGTCAGCACGACGCAGCCTGCGTCATCACGACGCTGCCTGCGTTGTATGACGCTGCCTGCGTCCTTTCTCAGCACGACATTTCTTCAATTCTCCGTCTTGTCTTTTGAAAGCCCACCTTTCAAGGCCCCTAGGTTTGCGGACCAAGGGTATTTAAGCAGAAATCTGAAGAGAGAGAAGGGAGCCAAGCATACAACATTCAACATCATATTTTTCCTTAGAAATTCTCTCTAGTTTGTTCTTCAACTTTGGCTCTTGTAATTGGTTTTATTTAGAAATGGGTTGTAATATGAAGACTATGGGTAGCTAATTTCTTCATTACTTGGTGTAATTTGAACAAGTTCACACCTTTAGCATTGTATGACTCTCTAATCCTCTTCTTCCTTATTTAATACAATTTGTTTATGTTAATCTTTTATGTTGAGTGAATGAATGTTTGGTTTGACTAGCTTGACATTTTGTTTACTTGATAAATGCTTGTTCTTGGTAGGAATTGTCACCCTATGCTTGAATGTGTGAAGTGAACTTGAAAGACTTTATCTTTGGTTTAAATTTTGAGTCTTTTGGGTGATAAATTGTATGTTGTGTGATTTTTACATGGTTTAATGTTGAATTGCATAATTCTAGCTTAATCCTTTGGTTGAATGATTAAAGCTTACTCCTTTGTTCATGCTTATGTTTTAATAAGTGTTGATTAAGTTGTAAAGCGCATAGATTGCATAGAAGGTGTTTGTGCTAGTGCCTAAACTAGAATTTCATGTTTCATGTTAACCCATCTTTTTACCCAAATTTCCCAAATTATGTTTTCCTACATGTTTTCCCATTGTGAATATCATAGTTTGTAATTAATTTAAACCTTTGTTAATTAGTGTCTTAATTAGTAATTAGTGCCTTAATTTGTGATTAGAGTCATTAGTTTTGTTAAATGATATTTTGCAAGAGTCTAGATTAGATTATTTTAGCATTACCGCTTTCCCTTGGGTTCGACCCTTTTCTTACCCTTACTACCCTTTTATTTAGGTTGGTTTGAGTCTAGGTAAGGTTTTCTAAATTTCTATTTGGCCCAGTTAAATTGCGGAATTAACGACACCGTATTTTAGCACGTCACTCCACCTCATGATATTTTTTGACATATGATAATTTTACAATTTACACTTAGTATATATATTTATCACAAATACATTATTTTTCAATAAGAGACTAAAAACACATTAAGTAGTTTATGATCAAAATTATTATTTATGATACTTTTCTAAATTAATGTTTAATAATGTAAATTTCACTATTGTGACGATTAAATACAAATTTTTAGAACTCTTCAACACAATACTTAAGATCAGACTTAAAAAGTTATGGGTTTATACCTAAATTCAAGGATGACTACTATTTATAATCATAAAATCACCATATGTTATAATAATTTTTTGATGTGGGACAATTTACTATTTATATGTAATATATTCACCATACATACATAATTCTTCAATGTGTGACTAATAAAAAACTAAATAGTACACCATCTTTTTCTATATTAGAATAATAAAAGAATATTTTAAAGGTCACTTATTATATTTTAAAAGTCTTTTATTAACAATATAAAAAAGATGATCATATTTATGATCACTCCACCTTATGATAATTTTTCAATGTGGGACAATTTTACTATTTATACATAGTATATATTCATCAGTCACCATAGCTACATTGTTTTCAAATAACACATTAAATAATTTATCATCAAAATTATTATTTATGATAATTTTCTAAATTAATATTTAATGATGTAAATTTAACTATAATTTAAATTATAATACAAACTTTTAAGAGCTCTTTAAGACAATATGTAAGAGGCTCAAAAGATTTTGGGTTGAAACTTTATTTCCAAATATGATTCCTATTTGTAATTATAAGATCACCCACTTTATGATAATTTTCTGATGTGGGATAATCCTACTATGTATAAGTAATATATTCACCATACCTACATTATTTTTCAATGTGGGAAAATACCATACTAAAAATTACACCAAGTATGTGCAAATAAATAGTACGAGTTTTTATACTTTCGAGGTTTTTTTACCACGAATGTAACTATATTATCTTCATAATTTTTGTAATGATACTTAAATTTTTTTTAATAATACTTTTCTAAATTAGTTTTTGATGATGTAAATTTAACAATTGTGGAGATAATAATACACAAACTTTTAAGAGATTTCTAAGACAATACTTAAGAGACTTCAAAGATTTCACTTTGATATATAAGGTCAAAGGACGATTCCTATATATAATTATAGGAGATTTTACTTTGATATATAAGGTCAAAGGATGATTCATATATATAATTATAAGATCACCTACCTTATGTTAATTTTACAATGTGGGACAATTTTACTATTTATACATAGTATATTCATCCCATTTACAAACTTTTAAGAGATCTCTAAGACAATTTTTAAGAGATTCGAAAAACTTTGGGTTAATAGCTAAGATTTAAGGACGACACCTATTTATAATCATTGGATTAGCCACTTTATGTTATTTTTTCGATGTGGGATAAAAAAAAAAGGACGGAGAGGAGGATGACAGAGGCGGCGGAGGAAGGTGGTAGCGGCAAAGGAGATGGCAGTGGGAGGACGGGAAGGAATTATTTTTCAATGTGAGAAAAATATTATATTAAGTAGTACACCATCTTTTTTCTTTAAAATATATATTTCTATTATTTTTATTTTATATAATAATTAAAAAATTATCCACTTAATTTTTTATATCCAAAGTATTATTTATGAAACTTTCCTAAATTAATTTTTTATGATGTAAATTTCACTATTGTAAAGATAATAATACAAACTTGTAAGAGATCTCTAAGACAATACTTAAAGAGACTCAAAAGTTTTTGGGTGGATGCATAAGTTCCAATTATGACTCCTATTTATAATCATAGAATCACCATATCTTAAGGTAAATTTTCGATGTGGGACAATTCTACTTTTTATATGTAGTATATTCACCACACCTACGTTATTTTTCAATGTAGGACAAATAAAATACTAAGTACTACATCATATTTTTCTATAAATTAATTATTTCTTGAATGCTACTAAACCATTATACTAATATTAGAATAATAAAAAATATTTTAAAAGTCATTTATTTAATTTTCATATACTTAGGTTATAGTTATATGATCTTATAAATGATATGGTAGTAAAAAATACAAAATTAATACTCTTATGAAAGCATTTTTTGTTAAGAATCCAAATATATAAGTTTCGAAATGTTTTGCATTATAACTTTTTTGTCAGATTGATAATCAATTTTTTCTTACGCAAATAATAGTTGTGATATTAAAAATATTACATAGTATCTTTTTCGTAATCTTGGAAGATCTTAAAATATATTTTCCAAAAATTGAAAAAGATGATGTTGACCAATAGAATTGCTCGAAAAAAGTCTCTTATATATATATATATATATATATATATAATATATATATAATATATAGTAGCATCTGAAACCCACACCTAAGGGCGGCGCCACGCCCCCCCCCCCCTTTACATGTTAAGACCAATAAATTTATACAAATTAATTATATTATATAGTTTTTAATTAATAGATAGCGCGGTGTGATATACCTGATCAAGAGATTTTAATGTAAATATTATATAATTTTGGTTGAAGTATAAATTTAGAAAATACCAAAATAGGGTGATTTTCCTTAAAATAAACATGCCCACTTATGGTATTAATTAGTTGCATAGAATATACATTAAATTAAAAATTTATAATTATTTAACTTACACAAAATATTTACGAAACTATTAAAATGTAAATAAAACAAGCTAGGTTTCCAAAAGATCTAATATTGCATAATTCGTTTAAATTGATTTAACATATATATAATATATTTATATAAATATATGAGCCTCTTAAAATTGCATGTGTACTCAAATTGCATGTTAAATCATCAGCTAATCAAATTATAAAAATCACTCAGTTCAATAATCAAAGTAACAATATTAGAACCGGGAGTAATGAAATTAATAGAACAACAACGAGAGTAGTGAAATTTCCAATATTAATGTGGCATTAGTTAAAGTATCAATAAATACGTGAGAGTAGTAAAAGTAACAATAATTACGACGGGAGTAGTGAAAGTAACAGTAGTAATAAATAATGTAATAAAAGAAACAATACTACAATAAAAAAAAAAGTAGATATGAACAATTAGCCGACCAATTGATTAAAGTAAAATATTACTAGTGGGAGTAATGAATTGTCTAATAATTTATATTATCGTAATTTAAAGATATGTCATAAGAAAATATATTGATGATAAATTTATGAGTTATACAACTGTAAAGTATATTTAATTAAAATAAATTTTAATGATAAATATAGGTAGCCCGGACGGAGGCGGGCACCAATACTAGTAAAATAAAATATGGAATCCACTTTATTTTTAAAATTTTGAAGGGGGTGAATTTAGCTGGACGATAATTAACGAGGGATTTAATAACATGCCAAATCTCCTTACTACGGAGTACTAAGAGAATAAGAAATTCTTTTAATTTTTCCCTCCAAAATCCATTTATTTAAATAAATGAACAATAAAACTTTCTTTCATTAAACGTTAAAACTAGGGTTTTTTGATAACTGCTACCATGTATAATCCATATTTTGCCAATTGCTACCAAAGTAATAATTCTTTAACAATTGCTACCAATATTGTTGGTTCGGATTAAAACTAACTACTACGTGACCACGAACCTCTTATTTACGCATGATAAGACAAGAATACCCCTATTTACACTCCATTTATCCAAACATATCTCCTCTTTAACCAAATTTTTTAACTTCACTCATTATTTACATTAAACCTAAATTACTTACCAATTAAATTGGGAATTCTGAAAATCATATCAATCTTTTAAACTTGTTCTCCAAATTGAATCTCAAATAAGGTATACATATAATCTAAAACCTTCAATGTGTTCCAATCCCAGGTACGTTTTACTTCTTCCCCAAATTCCTCCATATAATGAGTCACCCACAAACTTTTCAAGAGAGCCAGGCTAGTGTGAAAATTGCCACACCTACTGGAAATTCAAGAAGAAAATTAGATTTTGAGGATTAGTAATGGTGTTGTAATCCTTAACTGATTTCTAGTATTTTCATGAACATTTATGTTAGAACTTTATGGCATGGTATGTAATGGTGTTTTATCTTATTTTTATAAGACATTCTATCTAATGTAGATTCTGATTTGTTTTATTTTTATGCCACTTCATTTGTAATTAATTATACCAGCTAGAGTATCCACATCCATGGTTGGATTCCGGCTTTGAAAATTTGCACTTACGGAATCTACGCCCTAGGTTAGTTTTCTTGTGTCCATGACCTGAGTAGAGTAACTGGAACCCAACAAGCACACTTAATTGCCCTGAAATATCTGTCACCACTGCCCTTATTCGATATTGTTACAAACCCAGAAAAGCAAGAATTAAACCCTAATTTGAAATCATACAATGATTATATCAAATAGAGGAAGTAATAAGAAGAGATAAAATAATTACCTAAACTTGAAAAAAAAAAAGATGAAATAAGAAATGAGAATCATATTTATGAAATAGAGAGATAGAGAGTCAATATGAGTATTAAGATTGATGAACTTTAGAATCAATGGAATTGTTAATGAATTAGAACATATAAGGGAGGGTGTAAGGGCAATAAAGGAAATAAAAATACAACTTAAGATGACAATTTGAAATGAATGGATAAGATCTTTTCATTTTCTTTCCTAACCTAATGTGGTAGTTAGTTTTAATCCGAACAAGCAATATTGGTAACAGTTTGCAAAGAATTATTACTTTGGTAGCAGTTGGCAAAATATGGATTATACATGGTAGCAGTCATAAAAAAACTCTTAAAAAACATAATCTTATAAATGAACTCTAATCTTTTGATTAAATTCAAAATTATGATTTTTTTCATTAAAATAAAATAAAGTTGGTGTTAAATTATAAACTATAAGGTGATAAAATTTTAAAAAATGCAATAATTCCAGCTTTAAAGGATAATTTGTACATACTTACTATTAGTTTCGTGACAAAAACAATCATTAAAAAAATTGGAGAAAATTTACAAAATGAAATCTTAATTTTATGGTAAAAGAATATTTACATTAAAATACACACTTCATAACTTTACCAATTTTCATTCATTAGTTTCCATTTCCATTTTTATCTTTTTCATATCAAAATACAATTGAGGGAAATAGTTAATATTGATGAAGTGCCTATTTAAATTGTATAAATAATACCTTAAAAAATAAAAACTCTATATTGTACCGTACGTTCATGCATGGCGTGAGATCTATTAAAGTTACTAATATTAAATTACAAATAGCATAATACCAATGGTGTAATTGTTATTCTCTAATATCCTTATATAAGAGACCGTGCATTTGCACGAGATCTACACTAGTTTGAATATAAGTATATTATATGACCAGGTTTATACAGTTGGTAGTATAGATTTGTAGCTTTATGATAAAAGATTTGAGCATATATGAATATTTTACGAGCTTTATTAAAAAGAATCTGAACGCATATATATAAGTTTTAAACTCAATATATTATAATGAAACTCAAAAATAATACATAAAAGTTCAATTAGATTGAGACGGAGTGACTATAACATAAAATATAGTCATGTGATCGGATCTTGTTTAAATTGTTTTAGCGTATACACTATGCTTATCCAATTTTTATAAGATTTAGTAATATGTAACTTAAGATATGAAGAAAAGAAAATGGGCATTGATATAATTAGTGTATTAAGTAAACATATCGAATTCATTTGAACAAAGGTACAAAGTAGAAGCTAAATAATTAGGAGAGCGATTTATCCAAAGTCATTGAATTGAATTGTCCAAGGCAATCAATTGTCCCCGTCAATGTTCATTTACACTGATTCCCTTAGACAAATCCTTCTAAGGTCTTGGAAAAATCACTTGCTCGCATTTCATATGGATAATTGTTTTCTGGCGAGATGATAATATAGCTTAAGTGAGTTATAGATATCAATTACTTTCGTATTAAGAAATGAAAGATGTAAAAAATATCGTTGTATTTGTTGTCTGAAGATAAAGCCGTCGTTTTTCACGTTGATGCACTTTATATTTATCAATTTTTCTTCTGTAATATTATATAAAAAGCTTTTGGCAGATAAATACGAAGTATATTAATATTGAGTATCGTCCCCCATTAATTGAGAAGTATTACTTCTTGTGTAAATTGAAGTAAAAACATATGAATAATATTTCGTAAAGTGCTTCTATTTTTAATCCGGAAAACTTCCAAGTATAATATACATTTAAATTGATCTTAATTTTGGTGAACTTTTTTTTTGGTAAAGGAGCTACATTAATAAGAAACATAGTAGCGATACAAGGGATCCAGTTCGGGGGGAGGGTCAGGGGAGAGCTCGGCACAAGCCGCCGAGTCAAGAATACTAGAATTAGAGTCCAAATTACAAAAGTGACAAGTGAAGTTTGGTGGTTCCTCCCAGTAGAAAATCCCATGATTTGGGCCTTGATTCTTCCTAGAGAAAGACGCAAGAGCATCGGCAACGGTGTTGGTACACCTAGGGTCAAAGACTATCTTCAAAGACGGTGAGCCTCTTGATAGTTCCTTGCACTCCAACATGAGGTTAGTTGAATGACCAATACTATTGTGAAAGTAGCCAACGTTAGTAATTGCGTTCACAGCCACAAGGCAATCATAACTAATAACAGAGTTTCCGCCTTGGCTTAAGGCGAAGCTTATACCGAATTTGATAGCTAAGAGTTCACTCATGACGGCGGAGGTAGGAAACATCTTTCTGTCCACCCTCTAAGCCAATGGCCCATGTGGTTTCGAACAACACAACCAATCCATACTAGACGAGACTCAAGACAGTGGTTAAGGGGGGTAAAGGTGGGAGGGGGTTGTTTGTTATGTACCATTCAGAAGCAAGGCGAAAGACACTGTCAATCCAAGCAAAATTACTAGGGGCCGGGTGAGGATAGAGTTGAAGACAAAATTGTTCCTCCGAAGCCAGATATGCCAAATAAGGAAGGAGAAGGTGGTGGCCCATGAAGGGTGAGAGCAATTTTCAAAAATCCAGGAATTAAGATCAAGTTTAAAGAAGGACGAGGAGTTTTGGTGAGTTTTGGTGAACTTTAGAAGTGACAATAAAAGTAGGATAAATTTGGGTGAAAAGAGGAGACTCCATCCCACATTTATTGTCCTCTTTCCCTTTAATATTTATCCCATAATTATTGTCACATTTCTAAATTTAGCAAAGAAAAACTTTAGTTATCCAATACTATCCTTATATAACTAACTACCACCATAACGACCCTATAATTGAGATCTCAACACTTCTTTCTGTTAAAGGGTAAAGTAAGTAATTCAACACTTTTACATAAATCCTCCCAAAATAGAAAGGGGACAATAAAAATGGATGAGTACCTATGACAGATTGAAGGATTAAAATACATAAAATATAGATTTTAATGCTTGAATACTAAAAATAGATGATTAAATATAAAAAAAATTAAGAAGTTGAAAAAAGGATGAGATATCAAAGTTGAAGATGGCTAGGATATAAATCAGGTTGGTAGAAGTCGCCAAATAGATTAGGATTGCTATTAGGAAGCCTAACAAGGCTCTGCTTGACAAAATATGGTTGATGCCGCCACACGTTAGGAATTTTAGGCTTATTGATCACATTATCCACCCAATTGTACCAAAATAGTTTATTCGAACGTATACGATTCCTAAGCAACACCTCACTCCAACCCGGTCCGCGACAAGCAACCGGGATAACACCACCGGGAATTTCAGTTGTTGTCCAACCGGAATCTGCCTGTACAACCATTGATTCATTAAATAGCTTGGCGATAGGGACGACTTCCCCGCTTGGATCATTCCCTATGTTAATGCTCAACAACTTAATCCATGATTCCTGAACACCATACTCTTTCATCACCCACACGTCGAGCAACGAATCAGCTCGATTCACAAACGACGTAAATAAACAACCGTCGAGAACCCCCATGTCGAGAAAATTGTCCTTGTGGCGACGATCATAATAATAGTCTGGGAAAGGAACGTCTTGTATCCATTCCTCGTCGATGACATTAAAACAACCGATCCTTCGATTAGACCCGTAAGACACGAATATCCAATGCAATAAATGGTTGTTGATTAGCAGACCATTGTACCATTTAAGTTGCTCTTCCATAGAATTGTAAGTCAATGATCGATCAACCACCTTCCATGACTGTAAGTTCACACTGTAAACTATCGTAACTCTCCAAGTTTTAGAACCGTTAGACGTGTCGGACACCACAACAGTTTTGTAATCATTGCTACTGTCGTCAAAACCAAACCCAAAACCGATGTCGCCCTCCACTAGGTCTCTGTCGTCCGACTGCAACTCAACGTAGGTTCGGGTTGAGGGATTGAGCAGTACGAGATGGAGACATTTTGCGTAGTGGCACTGGATCGTAAGAAGGAGAAGGCCATTGCATGAGCCGAGAATAGAAGTGTGCCATGGCCAACGGAATGTGGCGGTGGGACCGGTGGAGAGTGAATCGAGGTCGTACATGTCAATGATGCGATCGGTGCGATTGGTAACAAGGAAACGGTTTTTGGAGTGAGAGTGACATAGGTGGAGGTGGATGAACTCAGGAGACGATATAATGGCATTGAAGGATTTACACACAGTTTTGAAGCGGATAAGGGATTTAGGCGGAAGTTTTGGAAGTATTTCAGCGTGGATGATATCAATGGGCAGATACAATATAAGCGGCGGCGGCTCAATTGGTGTCTCCAACATTGCCACGGGATTTGATGCCATTGAAGAGATGGGTGTGGAATACATCAAGATTTCAGAAAGGGAAGTACAAAAATACTTTGGTTTATTTCCCTTATTCGAAATGCTTCTATTCATATGCACTTATATTTTGACATCTTCTTGGTTACTCATATTTGGCGAGCACTAACTTTGCACGTAGAAGTACAAAAAAATATAGTCCCTAATCCTTACTATATTGCACGTAGATATGTCTGACTGCCTTAGTTGTTTATTTTAGGAATTTTAAGATCAGCTTATATGTCTATTATGACTTTGCATTTGTTCAGTGTGACAAGCAAACCGCGGCTGTAAACTTGTAAAACAGAGTGATGAAGGTGTAGTTGGATGAAGTGATGAACTATGGGGATAGTATAACATTATTGGGATTATTGGGATATTTACGGAGCGCAAATTCTTATTTCAGACGGACTATTTCCGTCAGAAAAATAAGACGAAGTTAAGTTGCCATTTTTGGTAAAATATAACCACAGTTTATGGTAACTTGTTTTCAATAGCGATCACATCTAGCTGTAAAATGGATAAAAAATCCTGTCTTATTGCTCAGACCATAATAGTCCGTCAGAAACAAGACCAACTACAAAGTTTACAGAGTTATATAGGGCATAATTTATTTAGGCGGGAGTTTAGGAAGGATTTCGGGAGGGACGATGTCAATGGTTAGTTCATATATAGACGGCCCGACCAATTCTGGTGCTTTTTTCGACAACCTAAACAAGTCGTTAATGACGTCCATGAGGTGTGTCGCCATGATGAATATGTGAGCGAGTGGATGCGGAAGATTTGTAAATTTCATAAGAGGTATATGTATTTGCCCGGCTATTGTTATGACCGAATTGACAAAATAAATTCAAGACGAGGTTTTATATGCATGATATTCGCAGACAATATTGTGTTGTTATGATGAAACAAAGGATGAAGTTGAAAGCAAATTTGACCTCTGGAGATTTAGTGCAAATGGAGATACGGAGGTATACTCTATCCGCCTTGATGGGGAAATAGTCTACCATTCCGACCTTTAAGGTATTTAGGATCTATTATCTAACCATCTCAACCAAAACCTTAAGGTGATGGTTGAGGCCCATATATTATAGTTATATTCTTGCACAGACCCCTCATATCATGTGCCGGGTTTTTCCACTTGGTGAGGTTGTGAGACATTGGGGGCTGCCAGGGTTTGAACACGTGACATCTGGTCACTCTGGCTCTGATACCATGATAGATGAACCATCTCAACCAAAACCTTAAGGTGATGGTTGATGCCCATATATTATAGTTATATTATATTAAATCCTACCCATATACAATCCAACTATTCCCCAATGATCATCCTCAAAACGCACCTCACTCGAATGTATACTAGATTCTAGATTACTAGCCGAAGATAAAAGAAGTTTCATACTCCATGAGTCCATGACTACAGGCACAGAATCTTTGATGAAAACAGAATTTATTTTTATTTTATTACGAGGACAATTTTATTTGAATCCCGGAGTAATGAGGAATACGCTTAAGTTGTTAAGAAACCCAAGTTAAAAGACAAAATTAATAGAATAGGGGAAAAAAATTCATCACCAGCAAAATGGGAATACCAAAAGACCAAAGTCTGAAGGATCTCTCTGTACTCAACAAAGCAAAACGGCTGCTTACGCAAAACCTAAAGAGTGGAACGAAATTAGAACAAAGCTCCGCTCTTATCCCAAAAGTTCTTATTGCAGATTTGAAGACCCTATTCTCATTGAGGGATTAACTCACCGTGTGGATAAAATGCCTGCCAAAGTTGGAACAATTAGCTGGTCGACGACAGCTTTAAATAAAATACTACTTTTGGATTATGAGAATTGGTTTTCTGCAACTCTAGATTTCCCTGAAAACAAAGCTTCAACCATGTCTTCGTTGTTAAATGTTGGATATTTATAAGTGTTGCTTATATTACTTTGTATAATTGTATGTATCTAATAACAAAAATTCGTGGCAAGGGTTGCATCGAAAAAATGTCAACCCTGATATTCTGATAGGGTAGCTATTTCAACCTTTTTTTTCCCTGAATAAACATAATGCATACTCGATTGAGCACATGGAAAAAATGTACGATATACAACATTGCGATAAGAATCCTGTAAGATATGAATACCATAGTCCACAGTAGGAGGATAAAAAACATTACTCTGTCCATTCGTCAGCATAAGACAGCAATTGACATTGTTGTATCGATGAGACTGCGAGATTACAAAAAGAATACTCCGTATAATAACCAACTTAATTGAAAGCAAACATACAACGGAACCTTGTTACACCGTGGATTAGAACGAAAACTAAATCCTAACGAACAGGAAATTTATTTCAAGTACTCAATATACGGATTATAAATCAACGAAACATGATACAGGTAAAGGATAACACATGAAAATCGGCAACAATTATACAATTAAATTACACACCAACACTTACAAAGCTTAAGCTAATTTGTTATTGTGCAGATTCATCTCCAGATATCTTGGCCCCAAGAAGACTATCAAGATTCCCTTGCATTCATAAGGTTAAAGAATTATATCGAACTATCATACCTATATAATTTTTTAAGGGAATGTACATTTCGAACATGTTTAAACTACCCACAAATTCTCATTTAAGATTTAAGACCCATACTACTCGTCTTAAATTTAGGACAGGTCAAATACATGTAAAATACATATAAAATCACCCCACTTATTGTCTAGTAATACAAAAAAACATTACCTTTATTACTATTATCTAGTAATATTGAACCCGTCTTAATCAAAACCTTGAGAAATTGCAATCTACTTTTTTACTACATCATATATTAAGTCATACAAAGCAATTAAGTCCTACAAAGCTATGTTTGACCTAGAGATAGAGGCAGAAAGCCGATTTCTTAAGGGTTAGGGCGGTTTTACTGATTTCGGCAAGGAAATCAAATCAATCTGCTAAAACCAAACAT
This sequence comes from Heliosperma pusillum, assembly GCA_022085475.1. Taxonomy (NCBI): domain Eukaryota; kingdom Viridiplantae; phylum Streptophyta; class Magnoliopsida; order Caryophyllales; family Caryophyllaceae; genus Heliosperma; species Heliosperma pusillum. The sequence goes on from JAIUZE010005624.1 coordinate 18,038, forward strand.
CATAGCACATCAAAAACATTCTGATAACTCTGTTACAATTAGATCTTTGAAAGAAAAACTTATGCCATGGCGCATTGTAGCTGAAGGCCATAAAATGAAAATTATACTGGATTTATGTAACACCCTGCGATTTCGCAATAAAGTAAACACATAGATTTGCAGCGCAAATACGAGATTTTTAAAACTTTAAAAGCAAAACCGTGAATGTCACTATATTATAAAACCAAAACTTAGTTTAATAAATCGTTTGTACAAATTGTAACTTAATTAAATACAAGGGACACTGATCCCTTATTAAATACTCAATTTAGATAATAAACTAATATAAACTACAAGGCTAAGGGTGAATCGTTGTAAGTACAACGCTCGCTAGCTCACTCGTCAAAACCCAATGCAATACCAACCTGCAACATGTTCATTCATGAAACATGAATGCCACAGTCAGTGGGGAGTAACACGGGTTTCTCCCGGCTATATCACATCAAAACGCAGCTAAGCAAGCATAAAATCATATTTCATCATGAATACATACATTTCATGCCGGATATAAGGATAGCTAGCATTACATAATAACAATATATAAGCATATGAAAACATCAACTTTATCATCATCATGTACCAATGACTCGGGGAAGACTCCTCATGGCAACCATATAGACCACCAATGTCTTGCATCTTACCATTAGCGACCATATGCTTGACATGGTTAGGGACTCAACAGTCAAACCAATCATAAGCATCTAGTATTCCAAGTATATATACAAGCCAACATATTATCAGATATACTCTCACGGTAAATGACACGCATTAGCATATGTACTTTGAAAGACATGAAGAACTAGTCCATGGGATCAACGTTTCTGTTGAGTCCTCCGCAGCGGTCATATAGAACTAGGTGCATGAGACCGGCCCACAAACAAGTGAGGTTCCATCCTAAAACCAATTGGTGATAGGAGTAGTAGCCCACTTACTTATAAACGAGCACCTTCACTTGTATTCAACCAATGTGGGATAGTGCCCATCACACACATATGGGAAGAGACCTCAACAGTTTCTCTGAACCGTATACGATAAACGTGTCGTATACTCAAGACTCTAATCATCCCGGTAGGACGACAATAATACGGAACTCCTAATCTAAACCTGGCCAAACTTCCGGGATAAACCCTCCCGATTTGCCATGCGATAAACCCTCACATCCATGACTAGATCCTCTGGCTAAACCTACACGGAAGCGAGTACCCCATATTCGGCTAAACCCGCACGAAAGAGCCGGAAAGAATACAAGCATCATCCTCCGGCAAAACCCTCACGGAGATTAGGTCGAGAATAAACAAGCAAGTACGCTATATGAAATTACACCACCTTAAAGGATACAACATTTGACGGCCGAGTCGATCAACGCGTTGCGTTCGCCTCCCAACAACGTCCTCATATCCCAGCTAACAGATGCACAAAAGCATCAAGGTTATACCCCATCGCTATGAAATTAAGTCTAACGAGTATAGAGGTGCAACTAGGAAATATGAGTTTAATATCATCCAACAAACAAGATTCAACGGACTTCTCAAGATATACATGGCTCAAATGATCTAAATATTCAAAACCGTCACTAAAAATGTATATAAGACATAATATAAATGTAATAATTATAAAAAATAGTCAATACATGATACATAAGCATTAGACAAGATTTAGAAAGCATAATCAATAAGGAACATAAATCTCATCTCAAAACAACATGTTTGGAAACCATCTAAGACAAAGGTCAACTTTAAACGGTCATAAGTAGAGTTCTAGACATGTAAATGCAAAAAATTCCAACTGGAAGTTATAACTTATCCTCTTACGATTCCAACGGTAAGTCGCACGCCCAAAACAAGCAAGTAGCGAAGGAGATATGACTATTTAAGGAAAAGGGGTCAGTGTAGGAGAACTGCGGGTCGTCACGCCGGTGAGATGCATGTCACGCCCGTGACATGCATGTCACGCTCGTGACGAGGGTCGAGACATCTCTTCTTTGCTCTAAATTCAACCATGGCTACCCCAAAATAGATTCACAGACAAGTTATGCCAAATTCACATCTAAAAACCCACATGTACACTATCACATTCATAGGAGTCACAATAAGGGAGATAATAAATCCGTCAATAAACATGCTTTCACACACATATGGGTATCATACCACTCAATTAAAATACAATTTCACAATTAGTTCATCATTAATGACTTAAATACATGTTTAAGAAACAAGAAGGTGGTTCATCATCAACAATACGAATTTTCCATGAATTGAGACATACAAGACGAAATTCAACAAATAAACATATTTTATTCATATATTTATATTAGTATATACTAAAAAATTCATCTTTAACATGATAACTACTCTAAAACTGTAGATACCTCAGTTCTACACCTTCCGTCAACCACTCAGTGATGATTGGGTCGCATGTTCGGTATGCGAAACGATTTATGACTGTTCATAAGTTTATCGTCAAGTGATAGCTCATATACTTGTGTCTACCCCTTGGTCGTTATCTACATGCCGATACGTTTGTTTTGACAGTCATTAGAGTTTATTTGGAGTCCGGGTCAAAAACCGCTTCATTTTCTATAAATTGTCTTTTAAAACTGAGTCTGAACGCTCGAGAAAATTTCGGATATTTTAATAATTCAAAACTTATCTTTTTTGATAAAATATATCCGTATTTTATTTAAAAGGAATTCGAGATCTACCGCAAGTCCATAAAAGAAACGCGGAAATCTTTCTTTCAAAGGAGTATACTGCTTGGGAAATAACGCAGCAGGTGTTGCGCCTCTTCCAAGAGTCGCAGTGCCTGATGCGCCTCTTCCCCAGGCTGTTTTGCCTGTTTCCGGAATCTTTCCCTATAAAATGAAAGGTTCGTTCTCACTTTTAAGGTACGCGAGTGTTCCGCCCCTTCTCTTCTCTCTTTGCATTCTAGACCTTTCTCTAAGCATTTTGACATCTATGTGCTTGATCAATCGACCATGTAAGCTCAGATCCTTCTGAATACCCGTCACGTTATTGCATGACCTACCAATTTGACCACTACACATTAATAAATCAATCATGCAATCGATTTTCGATCCTCTAACAAAGGCACTTTCTTTACATTCGAGTCGAGCTATCACTAAAACGCAACTTAGTTAATCTCGTTTCGTCAACATGTAAGTCTGAGGGTGTAATAATCCCATCTTTGTATTTTATTTTGTACTTCATTTAATTCATGTAAGATTTATGTCGGATTTTTGTCAAACCTTTTCAAAACCTTTTTTAATAGTCTTATTTAAATTACCTTTTTCATATTTAGATAGTTCCTTCGTGATCCCTAATAATTCAATATTAGCGGGTTTTGTCATCTTTAGATCAAGATTGTGTTAGATCAAGATTGTGTTTTTAGAGGTTAAATCTGTTCATATCTAGTCTTTGAATTTGTCTATGATATAATTTAGTGCAAATAAATCGATTAAGTCATCTTTATTCGACTTATAGATCAATAATAAACCTTAAATTCACCAATGAATACTAATTGATCACGATTCTGGCTTCACAACCATAACCCACCTCTAGAACAGACGTACAGGTTGATGCGCCTCTTCTAGAGGACGCATCACCTGCTGCGCGTATTCTGGGTTGGATTTTGTCTCTGAACTTGCTATGTCGTCTCGACGTAGCTTAATTACGTATGTAATCCACTATTAAATCCTAATATCACTGCTAGTTCGTCTTTTAATCTTTTCTTATTTTCCTTTTCTCTAAATCTTTCTTTTGGGTATATTTCCGACATAGATCCCGAGATCCGATGTAATCTTTGTAATTATTCTGTAATTTTATCTAGTCATTAATTATTGCAACGATTGTATGATTTATTGTCTTCTCACATGTAATCGGTCTAATTCCTATTTCGACATAATTGATTGTTAAACCACATGTTCACCGACATAGTCTAAGCTCACATGCTAGGGTTTAAATGTGGATGTTGCATAGCATGCATATAACCGACAACATATCGAGTACAGAAGAGTTTCCCTAATCATTAGTAGAGGCCGCTATCGATGCGGACGTGATTAGGTGTTCGATTCAAGAACTTCATTATACGTACCCTCACCCCTTACTCCCGATCTCTGTGAACATCCGTGTTCATTGGCATCCACGAGAGTCATTCTAGACATAGAATGCTAAGGCTAACGAGTTCTTAGTGTTCATGTCATTACTTTGTGTCTTGACGTGGCATGAGGTATTCGAACGGTTTCAACTTCCCACAAAAGTTGGGGGCGACTCCACAAATGCATATTTCTACGCTTGTCCCTTTTCAAGCGCGCCCGACCGTGGTTCCTCACACCATAGCCTGGCACGTGGTCGCGAATCCGTGTATCACAGTTTGGCGACTCCGCTGGGGATTATACACTTACGTGTTACCCAGGGTGAAACTTGAACAAGGTTAGGGAATAATATGTAGGAGACAGTTGTCGGTTTTCATTACTCGACCTTCCTAGGTCATTTTATTCGGCTTTCCTAGGCCTAACCCAACTGTTTCAACCAATCGTCATGTCTGGACGGTCCAAATTCTTATTTAGGCCTAAGGATGGATAGCAATTGACGTCAACCATTCCACGGTGTGTACTCATGTTTGCACCAAGGGCTTTCACT
>JAIUZE010005625.1:0-70929 GCA_022085475.1 Heliosperma pusillum
CGAACCAGTCGAGGAACCGTTGTTTATACTATGAAGTTTGTCAAGTGAGTAAAGTAACTTTTCTAGTCTTGTATGTAGATGACATACTTCTCTTGGGAATGTATTCCATGCTCACTTCTGTAAAGGAGTGGCTAGGAATCATTTTCAATGAAAGACTTAGGAGGGCCCAGCGCATCTTAGGTATCCGGATCTATGGGATAGATCTAAAAGGGATACTAGCATTCGTCAAGACACTTATATTGCTAAGATTCTTGATCGGTTCAACATGAAAGACTCTAAGAGAGGCTTTCTTTCTATGGGAAGTGGGATCACTTTGCGCAAGTCAGAATGCCCTACGAAACCCAAGGAGATTGAACGCATGAAATTGATCCCTTACGCATCAGCTGTTGGATCAATCATGTATGCTATGATGTGCACTCGTCCTGACGTTGCATATGCTTTGAGCATGACAAGTCGTTACCAAGCAAATCCAGGTGAGAGTCACTGGATAGCCGTAAAGAACATCCTTAAGTACTTAAGAAGGACTAAGGATTCGTTCTTAGTGTTTGGAGGCGAGACTGAGTTACGTGTAAAGGGTTACACAAATGCCAGTTTCCAAACAGATAGGGATGATATGAAATCCCAATCCGGCTACGTTTATATGATGAATGGAGGAGCTGTTTGCTGGAAGAGTTTCAAGCAAAGCGTTACAACGGATTCTACAACAGAAGCAGAGTACCTTGCAGCGTTTGAAGCTGCAAAGGAAGCTGTGTGGATTCGGCAATTTTTGGAAGGACTAACAGTAGTCCCTACTGCCAAAGATCCTATCACAATTTATTGTGATAACAGTGGGGCTATTTTTCAGGCAAAAGAGCCCAAGTCTAGTAACAAGTCTAGACATGTACTTAGGAAATAGCATGTAATTAGAGATTACGTGGGACAGAAAGGAAATTGACATTTGTAAGGTTGGGACAGATGAAAACATTGATGATCCTTTAACCAAGCCTTTATCAAAGGCTAAGCATGATGGTCATGTCGTCACAATGGAATTGAGACGTGTGCCATAATTCGTTTAGATTATGTAATATGTAATAATTGAATGTTGTATTAATTATTTCGTATATGATAATTGCATTCATTGTTCGAGTTTTATTTTAAACTCTTTTATTTAGTTTGACTAAATTTAATAATTTGTTTATCCGAATAGATTGTTGGACCCTATTCAAGTGAGTAGGACGAACTTAGTATTTTGTCCCTAGTCACTCAATGAGGTGACGTCTCGAAATGACTAGATTGTAAGTCGATCGATGGTTGGTTCAACACCATGGGGTCATGGAGATGACTGGTCGTTTACATACACAGACTGTATGACACTCTGTCGGACAGTGACATTGTAGAGACCCTTAAATCAATTATTTGATGCCTGGTCGTGGCAGGGTCTTCTATCTTATTCCTATAAGTCGATTCTTTTGACTGGCGACTGTCTATCTGAGTCGGTGCAGTTTCGATTGGTTTTGGTTGATGTTCTAGGTCGTGCCGTAAAAGGAGGCCGATGGACATCTTCTGGATCATGGTGATCTGCATCATACAGAGTAGATGAATCAACAGGAATTGTCCACCCACGTTGGGTACAAACATCTTTAGGCCACTCGAGGAGAAGTTACAGTAAATGCGTGGCCACGCTCGGAAAGAGATCTATGGTAGATTTTCCGGTCAGACAGTTACTCTCCCTATCGAGAAAACCCCTCTAGATATTGTCAATCGCAAGTGCGACCTGAAAGACACCTTGCGTTGAGTGGGAGATGTGATAAAGAGACAAAAGAATTGGTGACGCACACTTGTGTCAGACAAGTGGGAGATTGTTGGAGTATGTGTCCTTCACAATAGTGCGCCTCATAATGAATCTTATTAAGGAATATTATTGGGATATTTATTGACTATATATATGATTAGCCAGTTGATTAACGTAAATCAATAACGGTTGGCTGACTAGAGTTTGACGTTATTGTCGTATGACGGCGGTGATCAACTGATCCCTTTCGGTCACACCTAAAGGATGAAATCCAAATAGTAACTACTTATTTGTATACGATACAGTTAATTAGTACATTACATATATTCGATTTACGAGAGTTATTATTAGAAATTGAGTTAAGAACTCAAATTCCGATTAAGTTTATTTTTCAAATTCTGCGATAATTGACTAGAAATTTATATCTTATTTTAAATACGATTAAATAAGATTAAAATGTAGATATTATTCATTTATTTGTGTCATATAATTGTTATATGATCAAATTAACACTTAATTATACAAGATAATTAAGCATATGATTAATAAGTATTTGTGGGACAAATATCAAAAATCAAAATGGATCAAAATAGCCTTCACATGGCCGGTCATATTGTAGTTGTTGGTAATGATGGTTGCTCTTATTCATACTCACAAGCAACATGTGATTATGACATGAATAGTAACCTAAATCATTACATACTAACACTACACTCTACCACTTTGCATGTGATTAAAATAAGCAAAATAAGAGCCTTGTGAAGCTCTTCTTGAGCGGCCATATTGCCAATAAAAGGGTAATATGGTTGATCATTTTACTTGTTCAATTCATGTTTGTTTTTCATACTTCTCTCAAAAACTCATCCTCTCTCTAAAAACTCTCAAATACTAATATTTACTAAGTATTACTAGTGTAGTAATATATTCTAATATTAGTAGTATAATATCTATCTTATTATCTAGTTAATTATAAGAGTAGATTATTTGGGTTCATCTTGGTGCAACGTAGAGGAGATCTTCTAGTTTGGAGATTACTTGTGTTCATCCATATTATTAGCTCAAGAACAACAACAAGGAGTTCTTGTTGTGCCCTTATATTTTCCATATCAATGTGAGGAAATTTCTTCTCTTATATAAATGTCTTTATATTTGCATGCATGTTACATAGATCATTAAATACTAAATTAAAAAGTAATTTAGCAACTAATTAGAGGAGTCTAATTAAGGTCTATGGACTTTCACCTTTGTGCCCAAGAGATAGGATCGAAATTTCTCTAGGGCATAAATCACACCAAGGAACTCCTTCTCCGTTGTAGAGTAGTTCTTTTGAGCGTCAATCAAGAGTGTAGATGCATATTGAATCACATGGGGTCCCTTGTAACTCTTTTGACCCAAAACCACTCCCAATGCGTAGTCACTTGCATCGGTCATGATTTCAAATGGAAGATCCCATTGAGGTGCTTGAAGGATTGGTGAGGTGAACAATCTCTCCTTCAAATTATCAAAAGCTTTCCTACACGAGGCATCAAAGACAAACTCCGCTTCTTTGTGCAAAAGCTTACATAGGGGATTAGCAATCTTTGAAAAGTCTTTAATAAATCTCCAGTAGAAACCGGCATGTCCTAGAAATGACCTAATGTCTCGAGTGTTGGATGGATAAGGTAAGGTTTTGATAATGTCAACCTTAGCCTTATCCACCACTACCCCCCTTTCCGACACTACATGTCCTAGGACGATGCCACTAGTCACCATGAAATGACATTTTTCGGAGTTCAAAATGAGATGGGACTCTTGGCATCGCTCTAAGACAAGGGCAAGGTGTTTTATACATGCATCATAGGAGTCCCTATGGACGGTGAAATCGTCCATGAATACTTCTATGATCTTTTCTTCAAAGTCGGAGAATATACTCAACATGCACCGTTGGAAAGTTATCGGTGCATTACATAGACCAAATGGCATTCAGCGATATGCAAATGTACCAAAAGGGCATGTGAATGTGGTCTTGACTTGTTCTTCGGGTGCGATTGAGATTTGAAAATATCCTGAGTACCCATCAAGGAAACAATAGAAAGCTTTTGCCGCTAGTCTTTCTAACATTTGATCAATAAATGGTAGCGGGAAATGATCTTTCAAAGTAACCGCATTCAAGCGGCGGTAGTCAATACACACCCTCCAACCGGTTTGTAGTAGGGTGGAGACCAAGTCTCCTTGTGCGTTCTTGACTACCGTCACTCCTCCCATTTTTGGCACGACTTGAGTTGGGCTAACCCAACGGGAGTCGGAAATAGGGAAGATGATGCCCATTTGTAAAAGTTTAATTACCTCCTCTTGCAGTACCTCCGCCATTGGTGGATTGAGTCTTCTTTGGGGTTGTCGGACCGGTTTGGCATCCACTTCAAGTCTTATCTTGTGCATGCAAGTCACCGGGCTTATTCCCTTGAGTTCTGCTATGCTCCACCCAAATGTATCTCTATGTTTGTGAAGCAATGCTACCAATTTGCTCTCTTGTTCCTTGTTGAGTGTGCTTGAGATGATAAGAGGTAGGGTGTGGTTGTCCCCTAAGAAGATATACTTTAGATGACTTCGAAGAGTCTTCAACTCGACCTTCAGGGACTTCACAATTAAAGGAAGGGGCTTGTGGAGGGTATGCTCTAAGCAAAGAGCTCGGACAGGTTTTCCAGTCCAACACGCTGCCAGCGCTGGGGGACACTGGCAACGTCGTGGGACGCTGGTGGCGTCGTGAGACGCTACGAGCGTTTGCCACTGGAGTCCCCTGTTTTCTACACCTCGATGATATTGAGTTCTTCATAAGTGTCTAGTGGCTCTTCTTTCTCCAAGTCTTTGAGATGTTCCTGCACATCCATCGACAACAAAAAAACGCATACCCTCTTCTTCCACATTGTTAGTTAGGGCCACCTCAAGTGGGTCCCTATCACATAACCTTTACATTTGATGTGCCAATGGCTCGAAAATATCTAAGAAAAAACAAGACTGAACATCACTAGGGTGTCTCATAGAGTCATAGATATTATAGGTCAATCTCTTTCCCTCGAAATCCATTGTCAAACATCCGTTGGACACATCAATCTTGGTCTTAGAGGTTTTCATGAATGGCCTACCAAGGAGAAGGGGAGTGGCACTTGAACTAGACTCCATGTCTAAAACATAGAAGTCCGCCGGGAAGACAAGGTTATCTACCTCTACTAGTACATCCTCTATCAAGCCCTTGGGATAGACACTAGACCTATCGGCTAATTGAATAACCACCCCGGTCTTAGACAAAGGTCCTAAGCCTAGGGTCTCATAGATGGATAGGGGCATGACGTTAATAGAGCCTCCAAGGTCTAACATGGCACGTTTCAAACTTTGCCCTCCAATGGTGCAAGGGATGGTGAACATGCCCGGGTCTCCACATTTCTTTGGTAATTTTTGCTTGAAAATTTCCGAAACATACTCACTCACCCTAACCCTATGGGTTCCTTTCTTAGGATTTCTCTTAGGTGTACAAAGTTCTTTCAAGAACTTTGCATACCTAGGGACACTATTTAACAAATTTAGAAGAGGAATGTTTACCTCACACTTCCGGAAAGTTTCATACAAGTCGTTCACCTTGTCATACTTCCTTGTGCTTATCAAAGCACTAGGAAATGGGGCTTCCGGTATGTATTCCTCTACCACATCATCATCAATAATGTCTTTACCCATCTTTGAAGTGTCTCCCTTGGGGTCCATGCTTGTGGATGTCCTTCCCCCATTCTTTGATAGCTCTCCATGACCAATTACTAATTCTCCTTTGTCTTCAATTTCCACAGTCTCCATCTCAAGGTTTTTCATCTTTTCCTTGCCTTTTCCAAGGGGGTGTACCTCCAACTCCTTCGCTCCCCTTAAGGTCATGGCACTAGCATTCTCCCTAGGTGGTGGGATGGTTTGAGATGGGAATCTTGTAGAGCTTGAGGCTTGAGATTTTGACATATTGGAGGTCATTTGGGATAGTTGGGTTTCCAAGTTGCTTACCCTAAGGTTGTTTGCCTCCCTATCCTTCCTTGCCTCTTCTCTATCTCTCCTTGCCTCCTCCCTATATTTCTCTTGATTGGCAAGGAGTGTTTGCAAAATATCACTCAAGTTCCCTTGTGAAGAAGAATTTCCTTGAATGGGGCCTTGGTTCGATTGTCTTTGAGCATTGTCTTGAGATTGAGAGTTACTTGGGAAATTTGAATTGTTGGGCCTTTGATTTTTGTAAATACTTTGTGGGTTTTGTTGGAAATTGGAGTTCCGATTTTGTGTGCGATTTTGGGCTCTCAAATGATTGAATTGACCGTTTTCAAAGCATTTCGACTTATCCCCTCCCCATCCCAAAAGATCGCGGTTCCCCACTTGGTTGTACACTCCCCCTCCACTTTAGTTCCTTGAATTGTAATTCCCATACCCCATAGCATTAACACTTTCCATAGTTGCTCCTTGTTCAATCATGATGTAGCATGTGTTGGTGGCATGGTCACCCCCACAATATGAGCATTCAATTGGTTCGGGGTGTTGAGAGAATGAGTTACCTTTGTTAACAACCAAGTTTGACATCATACTTTTAAATTCACCCATTTCTTGCATGATCTTGTAGTTTTGAGATGCATAAGGATCCTCAATGGAGGATACATTCCTAGAGCTTCCTCCCCTTTCACTCTTTCTTCCATAGCTTGTGTTCATTGCCAATTTTTCAATAATATTGTTGGCCTCGGCCACATTAAGGGTGTCAATTCCACCTCCGGTGGCGGCAATGATCATTCTTTGGTCATTTTGGCACAACCCCTCATTGAAAGCCATCAACAAATCATCTTCCGACATGCCATGGTATGGGCATCTTGCCACGAGACTCTTGAAACGCTCCCAATAATCATAAAGGGTCTCTCCCATTTCTTGTTCAAGAGTAGTGATAAGTTTCTTGGAGTGATTGTGTCTTGAATTCGGATATTACTTTTCAAGAACCTTTTTCTTCAAGCCCACCCACGTGGTAACGGAGTGAGCCGGGAGGCAAAAGAGCCATTCTTTTGCGGCATCTTGAAGAGAAAAAGGGAATGCCCTTAACTTGAATTGATCCTCGGTCACCCCTTGGGGAGTAGCACCTTGGCAAATCATATGAAACTCGGCCAAGTGTCTATTAGGGTCGTTCCCCGCCAAGCCATGGAATTTAGGTAAGTTGTGGACGAAGAAACCTTTGAGCTCAAAGTTCACATCCCCCATGGGAGGATATGCAATAAAAAGGGGTTGCTCCTCATAATTCCTTGCCCGAATCTCACCGATTGTCCTATTATTCTCCGCCATATTAGGTGGGTAAAGAACGTTCAATGGAGATGGTATCCTAGGTGGTGACTCAAACTCTTCTTCCGGTTGTTCTTGAAAAATATTATTTTCCACTTCCTCTTCACTAGGTTCCCTCCAAAAAGGTCTCCTATAAAGGGGATTTGAAAATAACTAACTTAATATGCTACTTGAAGATGGATCAATGTCTTGGTCACCAATTCCTTCTTGTGACCTAGGCATAAACTCTAAAACAACTCAACAACACAAATTAGTAACTTCATCACAAAGTAACTAATAAGCTAAAAAATTGAGAAACAATCTAAACAAGACACTAACAAGAGTTTCAATTTAATTTTTAGCTAAATTGCCGTTCCCGGCAACGGCGCCAGATTTGACGAGCCTAATTACCGTGTCGTCAAATCCACTAATTAGCTACGATCAAATAACAATTTATATCTCCTAAACAAACATAAACTATCTTAAATAAGGTAGTAAATGGTAAGAATAGGGTCGAACCCAAGAGAAGGCGGGATTAACTAAATTATTCTAATTTAGACTCTTGCTGTGACAACCCTCGCGAATGCGGAAATAAAACATACAAGCATGTGAATTAATTAGCGAAAATACAGTATTTTAAAAACTTTTATACATGCAAGAAGAAGTATACGAGGAGTGTCAAATATTACAAACTAAGGTACGAAATACAACAAAGAGACGTAGTCACTCAAAATGTTATAAATATCAAAGTGTTTAGCAAACTAGCTAAAATCGTCTAGAGGTGTTTCAATCCAGGGACAACGCCCGCTAGCTCACACCCGAACCCAAAATATCAAACAAAATGCCATCCAATCAAGCAACCTGTTCATCCATGAAAAACATGAACGCCACAGTCAGTGGGGAGTAACTCCGGGTTCTCCCAGCCATATCACATTAAACGTACACAAAAGGAAATACAAAAGTAGAAGCATGCATATATAGATATACATGTGAAATACGATAAGGATAAACAGGCAATTCAATATAAAATGATAAGAGCATATGGAATACAAATCCGAATCCATCATGTTATACAAAGATTCAGGGAAAGACACTCTTAGGCAAACGAATACGCTCACTAGGGCTTACATCTCACCGTTAGCGGTATAAGTTTGATAAGATTGAGACTCGACAAACAAACCATGCCAAGTCATGCAATGATCATGAATAATCAATCATGTAATCACGCATCCAAAACACAACGACACAATGACGACATCTCTCACGGTAAATGAAACGCACTAGCACCGTGTACATGGCAAGTATGATTAAAAGGCATCCATAAGATAAGCATTTCCCTTAACGCATACACGATTCAATTCATTTTGTACATGTGGACTAATTTCCTCCTGGTAGCACGACGATATAAATATCCGGTCTTAGTCTAAATCTGGCCAGACTCTCGGAATAAACCATTTTCCGATTCGACATGCGATGACATTTCGCATCCAACACTCGGTCAATCATTGACGCCGAGTACCCCAAAGTCGGTCGATAATTCACGAAAGAGGCGGAAAAGAGCACAAGCCTCATAACAAGCGGTACGCTACATGCAAATAACACTACCTCGCAAGTACACAACATTTGACGGCCGGGTCGATCAACGCATAGCGTTCGCCTCCCAACAACGTCGTCGTATGCCCACTAACACAAGCAATTAAGCAGTAGGATACATCCCTGTTCCGACATTCCAGCCTTACGAACGTGGAGGTAGCCAAGGGAATGAGAGTACAAAGCACATAACAAAATAGTGCTCAAACCGTAACATTTGTAAAAACCGACTCAAAGTAGAACATACCAAAAACCGTCACAAAACATGTGATACAAGCGAATGAAATATCATATATTCAAAACATTAATATTATAAGTCACTACGTAAAATTATACGATAAACGAACTATGCGAACTATCGTAAAATAAGAATTTAGGAAATTATAAGAAAAATACTCAGCCGTGTTGCCGGCCGGTCAGAGGACCGGCGGCCGGTACCCCGGCATGCGCATCATGCCAAAACCAAAAATCACAAAGAAAAGGCAGTGTGTTCCAGGCCGGTCTGGGGGCCGGCGGCCGGGCACCCGGCCGGGAGCATCACTACACACAAAAACCAAACTTTCCTACTGATGTGTTCCCAGCCGGTGGGCAGACCGGCGGCTCACCCGGCTGGGATCCCCAGTTCACCCGTGAGCATTCTACACTTGATCAATCATTTTCAATTCTCATATTTAACTTCTAACAATTATCAACAATCAATATTCATCATCAACAATCATCAACTAACAACAATCATCATCAATAACATAAATCCTAAGCTTACTAATCGTATTCTAAATACGAATTCTAACATAAAAAGCATGTAAAACACGTAAATGATATCGAGTAACCCTTCACCGTTACCTTTATGCGTCTTCACTACGCGTCAAGGTCCTCTTCGATTAAGAAATAGTCTTTGTCGGGATCTTGAAAGTCACCACCTACAAATAATTAATAAAAGATGAATATACTTCACCTTGAGAAAGACGGAAAGTTTGAAAAGCGAGAAAGACGGTAATTTTATTATCAATACGGATAGAGGAAGCTAAGAGGGGAAGAATAAGACGAACTTACGTGAATTTTAGCGAGAATTGAAAGAGTTATGACGATTCTAAGCTTGGATCAAAATGGAGGCAAGGTTTTGGTTGATTTCTTAGTGAGAAAGAAAGTTTGAGTTGTGTGAATGAAAATAGGTTATGAGGGAGTATGAGGTGAGTAAGTGGAAAAAGTCAAGAAAAGTCAAAGACGGCTTAAGACGGAATTCACATGAAATCTCGCGTAAAATCCGAATACGAACTCGGAAATTCTAAATTCGACTCGGGAAATTTAATTTACGACTAAAACTAAAACTCGCTGAAAAGTATCCGTAAAATATTTTTACTATAAAAATAGGGTATATTTACGGGTGTTACATTCACCCCACCTTTTAAAAAGTTTCGCCCTCGAAACTTGAGGGAAAGAAAGATACCTTACTCGAATAGACTCGGATATTTACTACGCATAGAAGGTTCCGTTTCCCAAGTCTCTTCTTCGACATTAGCACTTCTCCACAAGATTTTCACTAAAGGAACCACCTTACTTCTCAACTTCTTATCTTTGCGGTCTAGGATGCGGATCGGCTTCTCTTCAAAGGATAAATTCGGTTCAAGCTCGGGCATTTCCTTTTGAAAGACATGGCTTGGATCACTAACATACTTTCTCAATTGAGAAACATGGATTACATTATGAACCTTAGCCAAATTCGGGGGCAAATCCAACTTGTAAGCAACGGCACCAATCCTCTTTACAATATCATAGGGTCCAATGTATTGCGGGCTCAATTTACCCTTAACACCAAACCGTTTAACACCCTTCATTGGAGATACTTTCAAGAACACTTTATCTCCAACCTCAAATTCTAACGACCTTCTTCGGATATCGGAATAAGACTTTTGACGGTCTTGAGCGGCTTTCATTCTATCACGAATTACCTTCACATTATCAACCGTCTCAACAAGAACATCGGGGCCTAAGTCACGAACATCACTCAATTGATTCCAACATATAGGACTCCGACATTTCCTTCCATAAAGAGCTTCATATGAAGCCATCTTGATAGATGCATGATAACTGTTGTTGTAAGAAAACACCACCAACGGTAGACTCCTTTCCCAACTGGCTTGGAAGTCGAGTGCACAAGCCCTAAGCAAGTCTTCTAAAGTCCTAATAGTCCTCTCGGTTTGACCATCGGTAGCGGCATGAAATGCGGTACTCATCAACAACTTACTACCCATGGCTTCTTGCAAAGCTTTCCAAAATCTCGAACAGAATCTCGGATCTCGGTCGGATATAATCTCCTTAGGAACTCCATGATATCTAACAATCTCATCAACATAGGCTTTCGCTAGTCGATCCAAACTCCAAGTTTCTTTGATCGGAATAAATCTAGCACACTTGGTCAAACGATCAACAACAACCCAAACGGCATCTTTACCTCCAACGGTCCTCGGCAAAGCCATAACAAAATCCATCGAAATAGATTCCCACTTCCATAGCGGAATATCCAACGGTTGTAGCAATCCACCGGGCCTCTTGTGTTCAATCTTCACTTATTGGCAAGTAAGACATCTTCCAACATAAGACACAACATCACCCTTCAAGTTCGGCCACCAAAATTGTAACTTCAAGTCTTTGTACATCTTATCACCTCCGGGGTGAATAGAATAAGGGGAAAGGTGAGCTTCATCAAGAACTCGCTTTCTCAAATCAAGAGCATTAGGCACAAACAAACGGCCATGGAAACGAAGAACACCTTCATCATCAAACTTGAAATCTTTAGGTTTACCTTCAAGAAGTTTGGCTTGAATAGACTTGTAGGTAAGATCATCTACTTGGCTTTCGCGGATCTCACGGAGAAAATCAGGTTCAGCAGTCATAGCACCAACATAAAAAATCCACGCTCCGTGAATTCCAACTTCAACTTTCGAAACTCGACACAAAGATCATCGGGTAATACCCGCATAGCATTCAATGCATGAGAAGCTTTCCTACTAAGAGCATCGGCAACCACATTAGCCTTCCCTTCATGGTACAATAACTCAAAATCATAATCGTTCACCAATTCCAACCATCTTCTTTGTCTCATATTCAACTCTTTTTGAGTAAATGTGTACTTCAAACTTTTGTGATCGTGAATATACGACAATGAACTCCAATACGGTAATGTCGCCACACTTTCAAAGCATGAACAACGGCGGCCAATTCCAAATCATGAGTAGGATAATTCACTTCATGAACTCTCAACTGCCTCGAAGCATACGCCACCACCTTCCTATTTTGCATAAGAACACAACCCAATCCCATCTTGGAAGCATCACAATAAACATCAAAGTCTACTCCATCTTCAGGCAAAGTCAACACCGGAGCGGTAGTTAACCTCTTCTTTAACTCTTGAAACGCTGCTTCACAAGCTTCATTCCATAGGAACTTGGTTTCCTTCTTCAACAACTGGGTCATCGGTCTAGCAAGCTTAGAGAAATCCTTGACAAATCTTCGGTAATAACCAGCTAAACCAAGAAAACTTTGAATTTCTCTAATATCGGTCGGATTCTTCCAATCCACCACAGCTTCAATCTTCGAAGGATCCACCATTACACCTTCTTTAGAAATTACATGCCCAATAAAGGACACCTTAGGTAACCAAAATTCACACTTGGAGAATTTAGCATACCACTTTTGACGACGAAGAACACTCAAAATAGTCCTCAGATGAATAGCATGCTCTTCCTCGGACTTGGAGAAAATAAGAATATCGTCAATGAACACCACCACACACTTGTCAAGATACTCACTAAATGAGCGGTTCATTTAATCTATAAAGATAGCGGGAGCATTCGTCAATCCAAATGGCATTACCTTAAACTCATAATGACCATACCTCGTACTAAAAGCGGTCTTTGGAATATCAACATCACGAACTGGAATTTGGTGATAACCGGATCTCAAATCAATTTTGGAAAAAGTAGAAGCACCCTTTAGTTGATCAAACAAATCTTCTATTCTTGGCAAAGGATAAATATTCTTGATTGTAATCCGATTCAACTCACGATAATCAATACAAAGCCTCATAGAACCATCTTTCTTCTTTACAAAAAGAACGGGAGCGCCCCAAGGCGAGGCACTTGGTCGAATAAAACCGTTTTCAATCATATCATCTAGCTGCTTCCTTAAATTCTTTCAATTCGGTCAGAGCCATACGATAAGGAGCTTTGGCTATGGGTCCAGAACCAGGTACAAGTTCAATAGAGAACTCAACATCACGCTCGGGAGGAATCCCGGGCAAATCCTCTGGTAATACATCAATGAATTCACGAACAATAGGCACATCTTCAATATTTGGCAAAGAGATAGTTGAAGAAGTCACAATACACAAGTATGCTTGGTGACCTTTTCTAACCATACTTACCAATTTCATAGCGGAAATCAAAGACGCACCTTTTCGGGGATGAGATCTTTTATAGGTTATTCTAACTCCTAAAGGACTCTTTAAATAAATCTTTTGATCACGACACTCGAACCTAGCATGATACAATGCTAACCAATCGATACATAGGATTATATCGAACTCTCCTAGGGGAAACTTAAGGAGATTAGCGGGAAAGATAGAACCCGCAATTGATATTGGTACATTAGGATAAAGAGTAGAACAAGAGATAATATCTCCGGAAGGTAAGGATATGGGAGTATCCTCACTAGATGTAGGCTCGATAGATAATTTATTAGCATAAGTCGATGACACAAAAGACATAGAAGCACCGGTATCAAATAGAATAAGACACGGTTGCTCTAAGATTGAGAACATACCCGTAATGATCTCTGGATAAGCATTGGCTTCGACACGGCTCATAACAAAGATAGAACCCTTAGGTTTAGCAGGAGGAGGGGGCAACTTTCGATCGGGGCAATCATCATATCGGTGACAACCCTTTTGGAAAAAGAAGCACACATAAGGTCGGTTGGTACAAGACACACCGGGGTGGTGTGGAAGTCTACAACGGCTGCAAAAGCAACCTTGAGCTTGAGCTTGCTAAGCATAAGGCTTATGAGCCACATTTGAAGTAGCTCTAGGAATAAAAGGAGCAGGATTTCTTGTATTTGCATTGGAAGAAGGATTGAATCTCCTCTTGTTAGCAAAAGAGTTTGAAGAAGACGAAATAAACGGTCTCTTCCCATAAACATTTGGCCTAGGAACATAAGAAGGAGAGGGATTGTAACAACCCGAAAAGTACCCAATTTTTCTAGTAAGAATATTTACTAACACTTTTCAGTAGAACTTAAGTTTTTAAAATAGAAATTTTTGTTCCGAGTCTTATTTTGAAATTCCGCGTTCGTATTTGGAATTTCTGAGAGATTTCATGAAAAGACTGTTTTCAGTCATCTTTGACTTTTCTTGATTTTTAGTCGTCTTTGACTTTCCTTGACTTTTTAAAGTCGTCATTGACCTTTTCTTGACTTTTAAGTCGTCATAAACTTTTCTTGACTTTTAAGTCATCTTTGACTTTTCTTGACTTTTCAGTCAACTTTGACTTTCGTTGACTTTTTCCCGACTCGCCTTATAAGTTTGAAGACCGAAATTTTATTTAAAAAAATAATATTTTTGATTTATTTTATTTAGATTTATTAAGATTTATCATAATTTAATATAATTATTTTGAATTTATTCGGAATTTAAAGAATAACTTTTACGGTTTTAACCGAACGTCATTTAACTATTCCCAACTCATCGTAAATCCCGAAACGAAATCGAAACTCGACTTTGGCATGAGTCACGCGCCCATGTCATCGTTTTCCACTCACAATTAGATATTTTAATTATTTTGATTAAACTAATCAAAATATCTAGATATTTATTCACTTTATCGATCACTTAATGAAAATTACGCAAAACGCTCGAAATCAGACCCGACAAGCTCAACATCACACGGCACTCCTTACTCTCTTAGACCTTGATATTTTCATTATTTTTCATTACAATATCATAATATCTTGATATTTAGTTTAATTAACTTTATCGTTAATTATATTTAATCGATTACCGTAAAATAATTATTAAACGCGAGTCAATTACGTAACAACAATTTCAAAACCCGACATCCATTTTTCCCTATATGTACACGGTCCAAACACCACTCTTTACTCACTAACAACTTTTCATTTTTCAACAAATCAAATTAAGATCTAAATATCACTTTCTTCATCGTTCTTCATTTGTTCTTCGTGTTCTTCAATTGTTCTTCATCGTTCTTGAGCAAAACCTTCATAAAAAATCTGCTTCATTTCTTTTCGTAATTAAATATAAAACAATATACGTCCTAACTTATATTTCTAATAGACTCTCCCTCCTCTTCGTCCCCCATCTTCACGTACGGTTTTTATGCAATTCCGATTCGACAAAATCGTTTTCAACACTTTAATTATGGAAAATCATATTTTAAGTTCTAATAATGTTTTTCTTGTCTTTTCTTATAGGGGAAGATTTTGAAGACGAGTTTGGAGACTCGTATATTTTGGGTGAAGATTAGTAGAAGGGTTTCTTATTATATACTTCTTATTATTTTGGTGCTAAGTGGTTTTGCTTGCTAAGGTAACAATTCCGATTTACTCGACGAATTAATGTCACATAGCCTTTAGTTTTTGTTCATGTTATGGTTTTTATGATTTTAGTTAGTAACATAGCCTTTAGCTTTAGTTTTCTTTTGTTTTTGGTTCATCTTTTATTTTTGTCATGTTGTTGTTATTTATGGATTTTTAGTTAGTAACATCTTAAGTAGTGGTTATTGTTATGTTTTATGAATTTATAACATATTGGTTGTTCTTGACATGGTTAGATGGTTTATTTAAAATCATGATTTTTGTATGAATGGATGTTGAAATGGTTGTTTGATAATTAAAAACATGTTAGAATTTATTGGGAATTGTTGTTGTTGGAACCGGTTTAGGGGGCTGTTTAGGGGCTGAGAACCGGACCCAAACCAGGCCGGTTCAGGCCGGTTCAGGCCCGGTCCAGGCCGGTCTGGGTTGGTCAAGGGTGGGTCCGGGTTTTGGTCTTTGGTTTGTGTCGATGTTTGATTGTTTGGTTGTTGTTTTGATGGGTTTTAATTATGTTAAAGCATGCGGGAAATATTAGGAAACGGTTTTAGTAAAAGTTGTAAAAATCTGCCAAAACAGCCCAAACAGGCCCGTGGGCCCATTCAGGCCCATGTTGGGTTCGGCCCAAAAGTCAGCCCGTGGGTCCCACTTTGGGACTTGTGACGGTTTTTGAGTTATCGTCATTTTATCGTGTTTTGTAATATTTAGCAAGTGGGAAATGTTAATAAGTAAAATATTTAATTAAAAATGTTTTTCATAAAATTATTATTTCTCACATGTTAGAAATTATAAGACGAAATCGTAGTTTAATTTAATATCATTTAATTCAAGCGGGTTTGGGTATGATATAATAACTCACATGTTAGAAGTTAATAAAATAACATGTAATAAATATGTTGACTTTTATGTCTAAGTCTATGTGGTAAAGACTCTGTTTCTATCCGGTTTGACCAAACGGGTTTGGTCAAACTAAGATCTAGTCAGCCCCGTTTTGACTAATGACCCGTCGCGGGACTCGGGTCGGGGATTTGTCTTCAAGTAAGGTTTTATTTAATTATTGAATTAGCCTTAGTAGATATGAGGCGATATGATATTTGAATATGATATATATGCAATTAGTCACATGATAGGATGTTTTCCCGTGACTGTTTGATTATATGGTTGGTGTCGTGTTGACTAAGTGCCCATAGAGAATTATGAGTATATGGCGTCTTGACCATTCTAATTCTAAATGAGTATCTTGGACCATGACATTGATAGGCCCTACTATCTTTAACGAGCATACGGAGTTTATCGCTTGATAGCTTTTGTGTCTCGGCTTGGTGGGTTTATATCCAAGTCGGGGCATGGCTGCCTTATCCACTTTGGGAACGGAGCCAGCTTCAGTACTAGCCATCTCTGCTTAGGGGGTCGCCTAGTAGAGTTTCTCATAGACGGTTATGTCATGGGACGGGGAACGGAATAGCTGTTGTCGCTAGGTCTGATCAGTCTAGGACTAGGATGTTTTCCTACCTTGTGGATAGCCTCGAGTTACAGAAGTCGACTATTGACTGTTACTGGAAACTTAGCCTTTTGTTAGAAGATTGGTCTTTCATGTTTGTATGATTCTATGAGTTTTAGAAGGTGAGATGCAAGCCGGCTAAGATTGATAGAGTTTGGATTACCAATTGTTAACTGATTCACATGATTACGTGTTGATTAGGGTTTGAGTGTATCATGGCCATGTTACAGGGTAACCTCTGAGCTAGCATACCAGCTTCCCTACCTCTTGTTATATTTTATTATCGGATTCACATGATAGCTGTCATATGATAGGTTATATGTTAGTTAATTGTTTCATAACATGAAAAGCATATCATATATGTTAAAGTTTTGTATTTTCCATATACATTGCTTTTATGTTATTCATGTTTAATTAAACTCGACATTTCGTGGCTGGGAGAACTCGGAGTTACTCCCCACTGACTGTGGCTTCCGTGTTTATATTTAATGCGGTCGAACAGGTGGTGTTGCATATTTGGGGTACATGGACGAGCTAGCGAGCGAAGTATTTACCTTGGACCTATATTCGGTTCATAGTTTGTATATTATTATACACTCTTTTATTTCCGTATTTATACGGGAGATATGTCTCCCGTCTTGTACATTTCTTTTGTAGAATATTATTTCCGTTTTGTAATGACCTTTTTTATTTTATGACACCTTCGTTATGTTTTATTATCTTTTATGTATTTAAATAATTTTTTTTTCTTTCCGCAAATTTGAGGGTGTCACACCACCACCACCGTAAGCCATCCTCCGCCGCCACCATCCGTCGTCCTCCGCCGCCACCATGCATCGTCCTCCGCCGCCACCGCACACTGTCGCTCCTCCGCATATCTCCGACTTCCCAGTCTACGTTCTACCCGCGACATACCGTGACCATCTCCATTCCGATGACGAGGTATGTGATGGTCGTCAGATGAGTTTTCCGACGAGAAATTGTCAGCGTAGCGGCATTTGGTTGATCTGGCATTCTGTTTATAGCGAGGTGTAATTGTCAGCGTCGGAGTCGTATATAGCCGAGATGTTATTGGAAATGAATGCAATGGAGAAGTTATGTGCAGGTTTACAGTGACGGAGAACTGTGAATGCAAGCCCCAAAAAGTCGTGGAAATGAATGCATATATATGGCAGCTCAATTACTTTATTTATGAGTTCATTTTTAATTTTGTACCAATTGCTAATTCTGCTAAAGTCAATGTACTAGGTTGACAGACAAATTCAATTTGTTGTTTTATGTCTTCTGCTAAGCACATGGAAAGTCATGTTACCAACAATGCCTTCGCCAAATTTATTAAGCAACTTGACATTTGAACCCTTAATGCCGGAAATACAAATGTATAAAAATCAAGGAAAATGATATGTACAACCCACTGGGCTGTATTTAAGGGTTTAAAAGAGGAAATAAAAGCTTAAAACAAGCATTAGTGGCATTAATATACGCGTAATTTTGTCATAAATTCCAACTTTAATTCTATTTAAGGAAATATATTAAATTCTTAAATACAACCCAGTGGGTTGTATTTATCATTACCCAAAAATCAATTATAATATTTATACCAACATAAATGTGTAAAAATTAAGTGGAATAGTTATAACATCTATCGTCAATGATATTGAAATTAAGTACCATTAGGTACACTCGTTACGGTTGTTAGATACATAACTCTAATTAGCTAGATACACTTTTTATGTTTCTAGATACACACCCAACATGCTAGTTTAGTTTAAGTTGCTAGATTAATACATTTAGCTCGTTAGATACACTCTCTTATGTTACTAGATACATAGCTTTAGCTTGCTAGATACGGTTATTTTAGTTACTAGATACTTAATTTTAGTTGGCTAGATACACTCTTTTAAGTTACTAAATACACTCTTTCAAATTACTAGATACATACCTTTAAGTTGCTGGATACACTCTTTTAAGTTATTAGATACATACCTTTAGGTCGCTAGATACACTCCTTTAAGTTACTAGATACATACCTTTAGGGTGCCAGATACACTTCTTTAAGTTACTAGATACATAGCTTTAGGTTGCCAGATACACTCCTTTAAATTACTAGATACATAGCTTTAGCTTGCTAGATACACTCCTTTAAGTTACTAGATACATACCTTTAGGCTGCTAGATACACTCATTTAAGTTACTAGATACACTCCTTTAGGTTACTAGATACACTTCTTTAAGTTAATATATACATAAGAATAAGATAAACTAACAAGTTATCTTTGCGACATGTCTTGCTTAAGACGGAATAACCCGTCTAAATAATTTAGACGGCTCAAGCTCCCTCACAAAAAGCAAGTGGGGCAAGTGGCATTATCCCCCCCACTTGCTTTCTTGTGATGGGATTGACCCGTCTGAAGCTTTCAGACGTGGGACGACCCGTCTGAAATGAGAATTTGTGTTATCTTTGGATGTATCTATATTATTATTATTGTTATTATTATTATTATTATTTTTTATTATTATTATTATATTATTATTATTATTTATCTTTGGAAATGTATGTATCTTCCAATGGTCTAAACTCATGTACAAATTCTTGTAGAATAGGAAGGCATAACTTCCACTATAATGTTGCAGCAATTTCAATTAGTTTGATATTCCTTTGAAATATGCAGGTTGAGCTCAAAGTTTAACATCATTTAAACGAGTTCCCCACTATAATTCAATTATTAAACTTTCACCCGACTTTTCTGGCCACCATATCGACGGCGACGACACTACTACCACGCATCACCATCGCAATACTCCAATCATCGCAACCTCCAGCATCCCAGTCGACGGCGGTGGACAACATACCACTATTTTCATCACCGGTAGAAATGGGTAGATCTGAACAATTAAAAAACAATATTGGTTGCTCTGAGATCAACCTCGCCGTAGAATTGTGTTCACGACAACAAAATCATTTGCTTGTGTTGTTCTCTGGTGGTCCGATAAGCGTTGGTGGTGGAAAGGCAGGGAAAAATGGAGGTCCTGATGAACAAAGGAAGGAGATGCGTCGACGCTAGTCATCGGTGGTACGACGGAGTCGCTGGCTAACTCCGGCGGCGACGGCGGCAAGTGAGGATGGGTGATGAGAGACGAGAGTGGAGGGAGGTCGGGTGTGGGGGTACAGAATAAGAAAGGAGGGATTAAGTTTGTGTAATTGTGTATTTGTGTCTGTTAATTTTGCGTGGGATATAGCTACAGTGTATATGAGGCCTCAGTTCGTACAGTTCGCACTGAACTCTAGTTCGCACGGGAACCCGCTATATATATATATATATATATATGAAGTATGTGTGGTATGAGAAAGTTATGTGGAATAATTGGCATGAATGGAGTATGATTTTTGAGTTAATACATATTGATATGTTGAGATAGTGAGAACATGTAAATGGTTGTTAATTGTGGTCTTTTATGTGATATGAGTATGTTGAAGGATTGTAATTTTGTTTGGTAATAAAAAAATCTGAATTTTATGAAGTTTGATTTTGGAAGGTCTGTCTTTAAACTGCTATAGCTATAGTTCTAGAAATGATATTAATGTGATTCCAAGTGGAGATGATAGCTTGTCCTGTTACGGTTCTAATAGTAGGTGATGAGCCGAAATTGACTTATAATTGAGGGAGATATGCCCGTTTTACGAAAACTGGTTAGTACTGAGAGACTCGTCACACTCGATCGAATGGAGGGTACTCGACCGAGTGCACTTTGAACTCGATCGAGTGTCTTAATTTTTGCGTCTGGATAGTTACAGGGGCGTGTACTCAACCGAGTACAGTATGTACTCGGCAGAGTGTGTCGTACTCGACCGAGTGTCTAGTATTCGATCGAGTGTGTTGTATTTGACCGAGTGGCTTCGCCACAACAGGTGAATTGTGGAATTGTTTTGTCCATGTATTGTTGTGTACTAAGTTGTTTCATATTTTTAATATATGTAAAGAAGTGTCGTCTTGAAGAGTGAGTTTGCGGATTCTATAAGTGAGTAATGTTTCCCATGATTGTGTTGTTTTGTGAGAAATGCATGTGGTCATTTATGATTAAGTTGGATAGATTGATGAGCCTTATGAGAAAGAAAGAATCGGTTTTGTGATATGAGAGGTGTAATAATGTTGTGTGTTAGAGCAATATATAGAGGCGTGCGTGTTTATGATCAAATGATAGTGTGAGAATGAGAAGGTATGAATCGAGGATTTAGAAGAGAGATGGGAATGGTTATTAAGGGGAATGTATTTAAAATATAGAGGAATGAAATGATGATGGTACCTAGAGAGCTTAGTCAGCTTGATGTGTAAATAGGACTTGGAGGTTATTGTGTTGATGGAAATCCGGATAAGTAAGAGGCAATTGTGTAGAAGAAATATTATGGGAAGAGTATGATATGAGGTAAGCATCGTTTTGAGGTGCGAAAAGAAGATAATAATAATATATGATGAGTTTCATTTTTTTTTTTTGGGCAAATTAATAGGGAATGAAGGAAAATAGTGTGATAAGAGAATTATTATTGCGTATGATTAAGAGATTGTGACGACGTGTTGTTGAGTTTGGAATCTTGAGGTAACAAGAAGGTAGCCGCATTATTGCGGGATGAGATAGTGAGAGTAAATCTTTGGGATAATGATTAATTGTAATTGGTGTGAATTAAAGAACTATAAATAGCGAATTGGTAAAGCAAAAGAATAATTTAGGCAATATAATAGCGTAGATGGAATTATATTTATGAATTTATGAAATGATTTATATGTGGAATTATGAGCTAGAAAGGGCCAAGTGGAAGAGGAATATTTGTAAAATCATATTTTGAGGTAAGTGTTAGAGATGGAAATGGACATAGTTTGGTAAGAAAGAGTTAAGAAAATGTGATAATATTTTCGAATGTGTTGATAAATGATTTTGTGATAAAATAATATGATATATGTATATTGGAAGATAATATTTTGTGGGACGGCGTCGATTAGTAATCAAAGTGAATGTTGTGCAAAGTTAGGTGGAAGCATTGTGACTTTTGGAAGTACTCTAGGTAGTGGCATGTGTGAGATGTAGGAGTACTTGGTGGTGTATTGTTAGAATATCGTTATTTTTGAATTTGGCAGTCTGAAGTGTTGGGTTGATGTAATGGGGAGACAAGAGATTTAAATGAGAAATTATGAATGAATATTTAGTTAATGTTGTTAGTCGTTAGTGGAATTTTTTATGAGGATGTAGGACTAAAGAAAAAATGGGAGCTATTAAGTCTCAAAAGGAAATGTGAGAGCTTATTGTGGTTATGTTTGGTAGCTATCTTGAGATATTAGTCTTATTACCTTGTGAGTCGTTTTGCGGGGAGAAAGGGATTGATGGTGGAGGACTTGTTATGGTTGAGTTGAGGAAGTTATGCGAAGGTTGTAGTATTATTTGACAGATGTCATAGTTGAGTATGGAGGTAGTTTCAAGTGTAATAGTTTTGCGGGTTGTTTTCATGTTGGTAAGGGAATGTGAGGTGTTGAGGTGGTAGTTTATAATTAGTTGTGTCGCAAGGTTAATCTTTGTGGTATTGAGTGGCAAGAATGTGTATTTGTGAGTAAAGAGAGAGAAATCTGTCGTAGTTGCACGGGTTTGAGGGTAACATTTGAGATA
Source organism: Heliosperma pusillum (assembly GCA_022085475.1). Lineage (NCBI taxonomy): Eukaryota > Viridiplantae > Streptophyta > Magnoliopsida > Caryophyllales > Caryophyllaceae > Heliosperma > Heliosperma pusillum. The sequence goes on from JAIUZE010005625.1 coordinate 22,419, forward strand.
TATGAGAATCTAGCTTTCTTGTTGGGATTGCATATGTGTATTAGTAGCTCGTTCCTTGTATGATGGATTAGTAGACTGAGGTTTGAGTGTTTTCGTGTAGCGCTTGGAGGCAAGTATAAGGGGAAGTATTGGTAGGATGTGTGTGTCGAATGAGGTTACCTTTATCATGGCTTGTATAGCCTTTTGTTGTGTAATGGTGTCATTAGTTTGATGGTCTGTTATGCCGGTAATGTGATAATGCGAGTCTCCGTGGGTTAGTTATTGTATCGAGTCTTAAGGGCTTGCTGTAATAATGTGTTGGCCATGTGCATAAAGGTCGTATTTTATTGTTATCATTTTGATAGCTATTGTCCGGTGAGTTTAAGAGCGGAGTCTAATCGGTGGAATTTTATTAGTCGTTATTGTTGAGTTCTTTGTTCTTTTTCCGCATGTACATGTGTATTTGAATGTTTTGACTTGGTGGGTGTGAGGAGGTCGAGAAATTTAATTATGGTGGGCTTGAGGTTGTAAATGGGTCATTGTGGTTTGAAGGATTTTATGGAGATATAAAGTTAGAGTGTATCATGGTTGAGTGTTATGTGGTTGAAAAAGGGTGAGAATTCAGAAGGATGTTATGAATAATCGTGGTAAATGATTGAACTAATGTTCCATGTTGAGGATTTCTGAGTGGATTCTACGTAAGGTGAAATGGTGTTTGGAGTTGTCGTATAATTGGCAGTGTGGTATTAGAGTGTTAAGAGATTTTGGGTAAGACGGGATGATGACAGTAAAGTAAATGGGTTAGAGGGCGTAGCGGCGTTTGAGGAGAGCGGGATGTATTATTGCAGTAGCTTTGTTTTGTGGAATATTTAGACAGTATGGTGATTGGTAGGCAAAAATTTAGTTAATTGTTGTTAATCAGTTGTGCGGTCGAGGTATTATTATAGACATGAGGGTAGCGTTGCGGTCTCATTTATTCAATGATGATCGATTTTAGGTTATGTGAAAGAACATAGTTATTTTTTAGGGTGGGAAGCATGGAAGATAGTAATGGTGTTAATGTCATAAAAGGTTATGAGGCAAAACGAGATGTGTGATGTGAGTGTTGTGGTATCCTTAAAGGAAAAGCGTTGGTAAGTATTGGTTAAAATGTCTTGTGGAAGAATTTTTATGCGTTAAAGGCCAAGGTATGTATTGTTGGAGTTTTGGATTAGGTTGTGTACTGGATTGTGACGGTCTTTGAGTGTACCTTTAGTATATGATGATGCTAGTGTTGTCTTGAATGCTTGATTTCTTTTATTTGTAATAAGGGTATGAACTTTGGGGACAAAGTTCATTTTTAAGGAGGGAAGAATGTAACAGCTCGTATTAGTTTAGTAAGACTTTTGTTTTATTATTGTTTATTGGCCTTGGTGTAGTTGTTGGAGACTTGGTGTTGGGTTGGGTTGTTTCGAGGGGATATGTGTTTGGGATGTTGGGAGTTTCGTTAGAGGTCATAAAGTTGGCCTTGTTGTGTACGAATTGTGTCTTGTGCTGTGTGTAGTTAGAGATAGTGCATTTTGTCTAGTTTATATCCTGTTTATGTTGGTAGTTATTGATGGGTAGTATGCATGTGTCATAGATAATGTTTTTGGGGTTGTGTTCTTAGCATATGTGTCGTGTCATATATTATGTGTGGTGTTATATGTTATGTGTTGTGTTGTGGTAGTGTTATGTCTTGTGTTGGGGGTTGGTAGGGGTGTTTGTGTGGTAGGAGTATAAGTTGTGAACTTCAAGGACGAAGTTCGTTCTTAAGAAGGGAAGACTGTAATACTCCGTATTTATGTGTGTTGGCACTCGGCCGAGTAGAGTTTACTCGACCGAGTGGATAGTGTACTCGGCCGAGTAGCGTTTACTCGATCGGGTAGGTTGGTCAGTCGTCTAGATTAACATTCTGTTCTTGTGTACTCGGCCGAGTGAGTTAGGCACTCGGCCGAGTAAGTTGTACTTGACGAGTACATGTTGTACTCGATCGAGTACGACGGGTTTCGAGGGTTTTTTCGACGGTTGATTAAGGATTAATAAGAGGGATTAGGTTTCATAATTATCATTATGTTTCACAGCAAAACCTATTTTCTCTCTCAAAAACTCTCTATAACTCCTCAAGAACATCCTTAATCTTTTCGTGCCGGATCCGATCTATCGCTACTTTGTTGATTGCATTGGTATGAATCATTACTTTGTGATTTGTATCTATTGTTATAAACCCTAATTGATTTGGGGGAGAGGGAAACAAGGGTTAGTATTAATTATGTTAATTGCATGTTTAAGGGAAGGAATTCATAAAGAACATTGTTGATAGAATGATTGTGATTTGCTGCTGATTTGTGAACAGGTTGGGTTTTCCTACTCAGTATTTGTCTTGCTAATTGATGTAATAAGATTGTTATTGATGTTGTGATTGTGATTGTTCATATTAATGATGGCCACTGTTGTGACGGTGATGGAGTTTGGGGTGTTGTGATGGTTACTATGGTTTGGTGATTCCGTTGGGAGACGGATCACACCCCAAGTTCGCCCTCGTAGTTATCCCTCTACGTGGGAGATGTGCACATTAATGTTCCGGGTTTTTCTCGCTGCGGTGAGATGGAAGTTCGACGCCTGTGGCTGCGGTCCAGGTTCAATTGAGGATTTTTGTAGAGCAGGGATGGTAACCCGAGTTTACCGAAGTGTTCGCTGCGGTGACCCTCCAGTTTCTCTTTCCCTTGTGCTTTATAGGATATCCACACCTTATCAAAGATAAATACCCTAAATACAAATGAATGTAGTAATTGGGGTCAAACACAAGGAGACGGGAGTTGCTAGCAAGTTGTTATGGAGTGAATTCTATCAAGGTCGTTCACAAATGGTTTATGGTTTGGTGATTAAAACAATAATAAAGAAAGAGTCTACGGAGGTCAAGTCACACATGAAAACATGTAATTGATCATGTCAAACTAGAATTGATTAAATAACGATAATTGTTTAGGCTTAAAGACAACCACGTCTCGGCCTTATTGTCAACCATAGATCGGGTCTTAATGAACTCTCGCTTTGGCTAGGCTGTTCTTCTAATATATGCTTAGTCTAATTCAATTCCGTGCCTCTCGACTTATAGAACAAATTAACAAATTAAATCAAAGATTGTGATCAAGAATCAAAGACTAACAATACAATGCAAGAATGTGATAGAAACAACTATTTGATATCATAACGTCTCATTTAAACAATTGTAATTATTTATTTATGCATGGCTCCCTTAATCTCTACACTAGAGAACTACTCTTGCATAATGAAAACTAATCTAATGACAAATGATATAGTAAATATGGACATACTAACTAGTTAAAGGAAACGACAAATGAATAAAAAAAGCAATACAAGAAATAGAATTACCTCAACAAAGGAAATAAAACTTGGAACTGAAGAACACAATGGAACCAAATAACTTACAATTGAACTTGTTATATAAATGGAAATACTTAAAGTAATTATTTGTAACAACTAATGGTAACTAAACTACTCTAAACCTAATCTAATGACTGAAAATATTATGTAAAAGAGTGTTTTTAGAGTGTACAATTATGTAAAAGATCCTCCCCTATTGACGGATTAAGGATCCTATATATAATAAAATAGGAGCATAACGTAATGAACTTATGGGGAGCAAACCCCGATCGGGGTCGTGGGTATCCGGATAAATGCGCTTTAATGCATCGGTTAAATGCATAAGGAATCCAAAGCTTTGTCTTAACTCGTCTTTAATCTCCGGTTAAACACACCATTAAACACTATGAGTATCCAAAGTTGAGCATCCTATGTTGAGTTTGTGAACCTCCAAATCTTGGGCTTCCTTTGTGACTTCATTTTATGCATCAACCCATTTCACAATTCTTCGACTTCTTATTCCCACAATGTCCTATCATGATCAAGACTTGCTCTTATTAGTCTCGTGAACTTAGATGAATGCTAATTTGACGGGACAAAGCTACTGAATGCTTCATTTCCTACAAAATGCAATAAAAACACCTAGAACACGGAATTAGCTCATAAACACATTAATAGAAGTGCAATAATCAAATAAACTTAGCTAAAATAGGGGTTAAACTATATATAAAATGGACTCATCAGTGCGTATCTTTTACGTTGGTCGGTACATGCGAATACCGACCCTGTTATTGTTTTACAAAACTGTGATGATCTATTGGGGAATGGGGAGCAGGTGATCAACATGTAATTTATTGAGCTGCGTTGGGATGTTGAGGGGTTCACCACTATCGAGTCATAGCTTCCGCGGAGTCTGTGATGCGTGTATTTTATATAGACCTTTTAGGCCATATTAGCACGCATTTCCATGCTTATTTAGTAGTGTTACACTAAAAATATCCCCCGAATATTCTACTTTGGTTTGTTTTGTAATATTTGCAAGTATGGACCAGAATGACGAAAAACTAGCCATTTTGTAGTTCCTCAAGCATGCATAAGTGAGTCGGAAAAGAATCTTGGTGTCTCGGAATGCGTGAAGCCGTGTTGAAGGAATGGAAGAACGAAATCCATGAGCAAACCACTGGTTCGAGGTGTAAAAGCCTTCGATCGACTACTCTATTAATTAGAAAATCTCGATCGAATAACCATTCTACTCGATAGAGCTGCAGGCTTTGGACATTTACTCGATCGAGCACTATGGTTACTCGATCGAGTGATTTGGACAACGAATTCTACTCGATCGAAAGGTTTCAAGCTGATGGGCTTCGCGAGATAGTGTATTGAGCAATGGACGCCTTGTAATTTGTTATTCTACTTAAGGGAGAAACTACGTAACAATAGAACGACTCCTTACTCTAGACTTTAGACTAGAAACCAATTTCTTACCCTAGACTTTACTTTTGACTGTTATTTTGGGATCTGAATTGGAGGACTTCCTCTGACTTTCTTCTTCTTTCCAATTCGGTATTATTGTTCTTGAATTCAATTAATTATTTCTCTATGTCTCTTTATTTCCTATTTATTGTTGTTGTTCTTCTTGCTATTATGCATAGCTAATTCCTTTGCTAGGATTTAGGGGAACCGTGGCTTAGGTAAAATGAATTGATTATTAGTCTTTAGATTAGGTTTGGATGCAATCATCACATTTAATAGCTTTTAATTGTTTGATTCGACGCATTCAATTGATTGATTTGATACCCCCTTGACCTAGATTGAGAGATTGGAAAGGGCAGATCAGTGATGAACATTGGGATTATGCTAATGAGGGCGAGAGCTAAGTTAGTATATCTTAGGGCAAATAGCGGACCGAAAGAACCTTTTCACTACCCACAAACCTGTTTAGATATTACTTTGATTTCTATCCTGACCCTAGATGCCATGGGGAACCGACGATCCTAGTTCTTCTCCTTCCTGTTATTTCGCTCTTTATTTCTCTTTCCCCTTTCTCTTGTAGTGTTAAAAATCATTTAAACAAACCCCCTGATTTAGTTACCTTGGCAGACTTAGCAAGTTATAGGATTCCCTCTCCATGTGGATTCGATACCCGACTACCTCTACTGCATTTTGTTGAGACCGTTAGGTTTTATCTTTGATAGGGTTGCGATAGCCGTATCAAATTTTGGCGCCGTTGCCGGGGAGACGGTGTAATTTTGTAGCTTTCTTTAGTTTGTCTTTGGTCTCGAGGAATTTATTACTTGAGGATGTTCTCATATTTGAGTTAGTGTTTAGTATTTGCAGGTACAAGTCCTAAAAGAGGACCATTTGAACCTGCTGCTACTGTAATTTCTCTGCAGGATGCCTAAGATTGCGAGTCATTCTGAGCCCAGTGCTGAGACTCTACCCAAGGGAACTACCCTCCCTCTTGCTGATGAGGGTACCTTCACAATACATCTGTCCTACTACAGTTTAGTGGAGCGGAATTTATTCGGGGGTATGGTAGATGAAGACCCAGCTAGGCATGTTGAGATATTTACAGACTACTGTTCCGCCATTCCTGTAGTTGCTTGTGTGACACAAGACAAGGTAAAGGAATTCCTTTTTCCTTTTTCCTTGACTGATGACGCTAAGGATTGGTGGAGAGATTTAGATAGGAAGGCTGCTGGGGTTAAAGACTGGAGTTCGCTAGCTCTAGCCTTCTATAGACGGTATTTTCCTCCTCTGCGAACCAATGCGCTGCGCCGCCAGATCACGAATTTTACTCAATCTACTACTGAAGATTTGAGTGTAGCATGGGCCAGGTTCAAGAAGCTAGTTCGCTCAGTTCCGCATCACGGGTTTGAGCAATGGTTTTTGTGCAACCAATTTTACAATGGGTTGCTTTATGAGCAAAGAATGGTTCTGGATGCTGCTGCACGAGGGAGATTCCAGGCTAATGTGGAGGATGATGAAGGGTGGCAACTTATTGAAAATATGGCCATCCATTCTGCTAGCTACGGTAATCCTAGTGCGGAGAGAAGGAGGGACACTGTTGTTGAAGAAGTTCATGTGGTAGAAACGGGGAATTTGGGTGAAATACACCAAGTTCAAGCTATTGAGATGGTTTGTGGTAGATGCGGTGATGAAGGACATGATCCTATTACTTGTTTGGCTGATTCAGCAAGGGTTCTTGCTTACAGGAAATTCAAGCAAGGGGGTTCCTTTACCGAGTTATACGCCGAGTTAACTGCTGCAAAATCTCAACCACCCGTGGATGAAGGCAAGGTACTCATTACCCAAGCCGAATATGAAGATCTCAAGGCCACTATCAATGCGCAAAAGCTTGAGCAACAATCTAGTGCGGATACCCTCCGGAAACTGCTCGACAGATGCAATTCGCTACTTCCAAACAATGACCCAGTCAATGCCATAAATCTGAGAAGTGGTCGTGCTTATGACGGTCCTGTACACGTCCCTGAAAGCACGCATACCAAGGTCGACAATGTCTCGGATGAATTAACTAGAAGATGTGCAAAGAAGTAATCGATCGACTGAAAACAACGATCGATCGAAGCATCTTGCTAAGGAAACCACTCGATCGAGTAAACCCATCACTCGATCGAGCAATCCAGTTGAAGAATGTCCTCGATCGAGTGATGGGTTTACTCGATCGAGTAATCTAGGCATAGGAGATCCTCGGCCGAGTAGTCCTTCTACTCGATCGAAGGATGATGAGGAAGAAATCACTCGATCGAGTGCACAGAAGTCTCGATCGAGTGAATGTCAGACATCAGGCACGCGACTCGAGATTGTGTGCGATGAAGTACCTTCCCCTGCTGCGAAGGTACCAAGTAGAGAGAAAATTGGGGACCCGCTTCCGATGGTCAGAGTCCCATACCCAGGTCGTTTGCGTGATTCAAAGACGGAGAAACAGTTCACCAAATTTGTAGACATGGTTAAAAACATTCAAGTAACTGTGCCTTTTGCCGAGCTAATCACTCAAGTACCTCCTTACGCCAAATTTATGAAAGATATTGTTACGCGTAAGAAGGCACTTGAGAGTTTCGCTACTGTCGCTTTTATGGAAGAGTCCAGTAGTTTAATTCTGAATAAGTCTCCCCCTAAACTTAAGGATCCGGGTAGTTTCTCTATTACTTGTGTTATAGGAGATGTCCTGATAGATAAGGCACTATGTGATCTTGGAGCTAGTGTTAGTGTCATGCCTTATTCTATCTGTCGTAAGCTTAACATGGGTTGTCTGAAGACGACCAATATCACCCTGCAGATGGCTGATAGATCTGTTAGGAGACCCTTAGGTGTCGTAGAAGACGTGCCCGTTAAGGTGGGCAAGTTTTTTATTCCTGTTGACTTCATAGTCTTAGACATTCCTGAGGATACCCGTACCCAAATTATTTTGGGTCGGGCGTTTTTGTGTACTGCTGGGGCCATCATAGATGTTAAACTCGGGCGTTAGACTCTAGCTGTAGGGGATGATACAGTTCGTTCAGTTTACCTGACACTTTATCTAGACCTATGATAGAGGATACATGCTTTTCTGTTGATATCATTGATGAGTTTATTTATGAGTTTTGGCCGGATTCCTTGATAAAGGATCCGTAGGAGTCTTTGACTTTGTTAGATGAGTGTGCAGATTATTCTGATGGCGCTGTGCTGAAATTGCTTGGAGCTACTGCAGATGAGGTAGAATTGACTGACGCAGAGGAAGAACAGCTGGGACACCTGGGTCATGCCTTGTGTTCCGTCGAGGTAAAAGTTCCCGAGCGTAAGCCCCCTTCCAACTCACCTTAAGTATGCCTTTCTTGATAATACTGAGCAATTTCCAGTCATTGTTAGTTCCAAACTGAAAGAGGAACAACTAACCGCTTTGTTGGCTGTACTTAAGAGGAACAGGAAAGCAATGGGTTATTCATTGGATGACATCAAGGGCATCAGCCTTGATGTCTGTATGCACAGGATTGAGCTGGAAGAAGGTCACAAACCTTGCAGACAGGGTCAGCGTAAGCTCAATCCGAAGATGGAGGAGGTTGTGATGACTGAGGTGATGAAACTACTCGACGCAGGTATTATTTATTCAGTTGGTCACTCCAAATGGGTAAGCCCAGTTCAGGTCGTACCCAAGAAAAGAGGTACTACGGTTGTAAAAAATGAAAAGAATGAATTGATAACTACTCGACTAGTAACTGGGTGGCGGATGTGTATAGACTATAGGCAATTAAATGCCGCCACCAAGAAAGATCATTTCCCCCTTCCTTTCATTGATCAGATGATAGAAAGGTTAGCTTCTCATGAGTTTTTCTGTTATCTGGATGGGTACTCAGGGTTCTTTCAGATCCCTATTCATCCAGATGATCAGGAAAAGACTACTTTTACTTGTCCTAAGGGTGTTTTTGCTTATCGTAGAATGCCTTTTGGTTTGTGTAATGCCCCAGCTACCTTTCAGAGGTGCATGATGGGGATATTTTCTGAGTATATAGAGTCTATCATGGAAGTCTTTATGGATGACTTCAGTGTCTATGGGAATGATTTTGATAAATGTTTAGCTAACCTTGATAAAGTTTTGCAGCGTTGTATTGAGGTTAATTTGGTGCTAAACTGGGAAAAGTGCCATTTCGTGCACTAGTAGAACAATTCCCTATGGAACCGGTTGCACACCACCCTATAGCATCGGTTCATGGAGGTTCCCATGGCGCAGATTCGTTTGGTAGGCGCTATTGGCATCGGTAATAAAACCGATGCTAAAGAGTACTTTTAGCATCTGCTCCACAAAACAAATGATGCCAAATGTACACCTTTGGCAACACTTTTGTTTGACAATTGACGCCAAAGGTAAGTAATTTGCATCATTTATTATCCCAGAACCGATGCCAAAGGGTGTTTTTGAATAAGTTTTTATTGCACAACCGGTGCCAACTGAACTTAGATTTTTAGAAAATAGCTATTACAAAATCAGATCCACGACAATTGCAAATAAGAGCCAGACGAACAAACAATATGAATAATAATAGCTGTCGAAAATTGTATAGCACCTTCATTATAAATTGATTAACCAAAATTTTACGCATTAGCAAAACGATTTCTCAAAATATTAAACTACAATTCCATAATCCGCTTACATCCAAGAATTAAAACTCCACTACAACGCACACATATCATACATAAAATATCCAGCTAACGTATACAACCCAACAAAATATCCAGGCACAAATGTTCAACATAAAATAAAAACCAACTACATCGCCTCTATACATTTCTGAGACCAAAACTCACGAACTTGGTCCATATCTTCAATCGTCATCCTTGACTTCGAAACACACTAGCAAATTAAAAAGGTAATAATAGCGGTGGATTAGTGCTACGCCTATAATTATCTTTAAATCACAAAAACTTAATTAGAAGATAGGAAATACCTCTATTAAACTCTCTTCACGAGTAGAGTAGGATACGGTTATGTCGTACATCCATTTCATGACGTAATATCCGCACTCAAAGTCTCCGGATTGTTGAGGACACTAAAATTATATGAAAAAAGCTATTATGAGTTAATCTAACTCAGATAACTTAAGTAGATACTAAAGAGTTAAAAACTTATAAGAATTAAAAACTTGATAATATTATATACCTCAATCTCTTTCACTTTAAGTTCATTTTTTTTATCTGGATGACGCCTTACAGCAACAACACTGTACACTTTCCAAGCCCTGAAAATATACACATAAAAAATAATTTACCATTTTTTCGTTTGTGACAAAAAGTTATGATAAGACTATCATACTTAATAAACTTTGCTTACAATTGTAAATTTTCTTTGATCTTCAAGTCATAATGTCCATTATTCGAGTCAAAAATATACGCCACATTGTCCAAAGGGCAAATCACAACCAACAACCAATACTTGATGTACACGTATATAGGCTTAAGTTAAGAACATGAAATAACTAAGTAATCAATTAAAAGAATTTAGAAACTTACCTCGCATATAATGCACCCATCACATATCTCTTATCTTGTTGGAATTTCAAGACATTTTTAACATAATCCTCCATAACCCTTGCATTGTACAAATAAGAACTAAGTTGCACGGGGCACATGAAGCCAATGCCTTCTTCAGTTACTTGAATTGATCTCCCATAGCCATGTAAGAAACTGTTTTGGGAAAAAGGTATAATAGTTCTAAGGAAAAATATAGAACACATTCATTCAATTAATTAAAGCTTCGTATATTAATAACATAACTGAAAATAAGATAGAATAATATTCATACCTTCCCCAAACTTGAAGTATAGTTACATTTAGAGAGTCATAATTAAACATTTCCTTAATATCCTTGAAATTTAAGTACACCGTAACGTCTTCAGAGTTGTAAACCGACTTACTGATATCTATAGACAAAAAAACAATGGAATCCAGGGATAATGAGTCCATTATTCTGTCCAATTGCTGACAATATGGGCCAATACTTTGAGCCTTTTCTCGAACCTTTCTTCCATCAACACTATTTACCTATAAATTACATACTTCATCTTTTAGTGGACAAAATCAAAGAACTAATAGAAAAAAAAGTGAACATAATAGAACTTACAGCAAAAAAAAAACACACAATCTAGCATGAAATATGAAGAGCTTACAGTGAGATGAGAATCCATGTTCTTAAGCTTAAATTTCTTTTTATCCTTATCTTGAACCTTATTACGAGACTCCTTCGTATCCTTTGATCGTTCTTTTCTTTTCAACTTCTTGTGAGAACGTGGCTTCAAAAGTAAAGAAAGGATCAGAGAAATACAATTAAGCAACTCATTATGGGTAAAATGTTTTTTTAGTAAAGTGTTTATGCTAACCTACCCAGGCGAAACAATGCATAGATAGGAAAAATAAGAACTGCATAGGTAATTAAAATATCAACTCCAGCATGAGTGAACCCAGATAACACCGTCCTTTTCTTGTTCAAAACTTATTATGGGTAATGTTAAAGTTATGCTTTAAAACTAGTAGGATTCAAAAAATCACCTCATCTTGATCAAGCAAAACCCATTTTTTTGGCCATTGTGCAAAACTACCTTCAGCTTCACCAACTGTAGCAAACCCATTTTTCATTCTTTTCTTTTCAACTTCAGCTTCACCAACTGTAGCAAACCCAGACCATGTAGTCACTGCAAAATCCAAGTGCCTCACAAGCAATGGTTGCTTCAACAATGCTTCCTTCAGGACGATATCTATTTTTCATTCTTCGCTTGTAGGTTCCCATCTCTTGTTCCATTGCCCACATATTTCTTTGGAATACTGGACCACAAAGTTTTATTTCTCTTACTAAATGAACGATTAAGTGAACCATGATGTCGAAGAAAGAGATCGGAAAGAACATTTCCAATTCGCAAAGAGTCTTGATCACATTAGCTTGTAAGACATCCAAAGAATCTGGATCAATATCCTTCGAATTAATCGCATTGAAGAATAAACATAGATTGATAATAACATCTCTGACATGCTTAGGCAGTACAGATCGAATAGCCACAAGCAACAATTGTGTCAACATAACGTGACAATCGTGAGATTTTGCACCTATTAACTTTAAGTCTTTCATTGAAACAAGTCGGCTTATATTGGAGGAATATCCATGTGGAACCTTCACACCTTTTAAAGACTCGCACACCGCAATCTTCTCCTTCTTAGACAGAGTAGTGCAAGTTGGGGGTAAATAAGTCCGTTTCCCTCGCTCAATTGGCTGCAACTCCAGTCGTCCCCTTGCTACCATGTCTTTTCTCGCTTTCACCCCATCTTTAGTCTTATTTGGCATGTTTAGCAACGTTCCAATTATACTATCAAAAACATTTTTCTCCACATGCATCACGTCAATACAATGTCTAACAGATAGGTGCTCCCAGTATGGAAGTTCCCAAAAAATTGACTTCTTTGTATGATATACCCCATGAGGGGGAGATTTGTATGGCTTTCCAAACTCAGTAACTATGTTTTTAACTTGTTGATGGTACTCTATTCCACTCAAAACTGCAGGGGGTGGTCGATGCTCTATTTTTCCATAAAAAGCCTTCTTCTTTTTTCGATAAAAATGGTTCTTAGGAAGAAATCGACAATGACCCATGTAAGCATATTTACCAGAGTTCTCCAGCCACTCAGACTCGGTGTCATCCCCACAAACAGGGCATCCCTTATCGGTTTTCAACCTATAACCGGAGAGGTTTCCATAAGCGGGGAAATCATTAATTGTGCAATAAAACATCGCATGCATTTGGAATTTTGAGCCACTAGCAGCATCAAACACATGTACACCAACATCCCACAACAACTTCAAATCCTCAATAAGTGGCGCTAGATATACGTCGATGTCATTTCCCGGTTGTTTAGGACCTGAGATTAGTAGTGTTAAAAAGATGTATTTAATTTTTGCGGTAAGCCAAGGGGGAATGTTGTAAATTATTAACATTACAGGCCAGCAACTATGTTGGGTACTCAAAGTTCCAAAGGGATTAATTCCATCGGTACAAAGTCCTAATCTTAGATTTCGAGGTTCTCTACCAAAATTAGGAAAGGATCTATCAAAGTTTCGCCATTGAGGAGCGTCAGCCACATGCCTTAGTTTGCCATCTTTGTTCCTCCCTTTATGATGCCACGTCATATATTCAGCCTCTTTCGGAATTGCAAATAAGCGCTTAAACCTTGGAATTATTGGTAAATACCATAAAGTTTTCATTGGACTGCCTTTCTTTCCTCCTTTATCATCCTCTACTACTTTGTACCGTGGCTCTCTACATCTTGGACACTCTTCTAAGTCGGTATAGTCTTTTCGGTACAAAATACAGTCATTCGGGCACGCATGAATCTTTTGGTACTTTGTAGCCAATGGACAAAGAATTTTCTTGCATTGATAAGTGGTAACGGGAAGCTCATTATCTTTTGGCAACATATCCGATAAAAGTTCTAACAATGCGGTGAAACTTTTATCACTCCACCCATTCCCGGCCTTTAAGGTATACAACTTCAACACAACAGTTAAACGACTAAATTTAGAGCCCGAGTATAAAGCTTTCTTGGAATCAATGACCATTCTTTGAAAAATTTCGGGGCAATGTACAAAATCTTTTTCAAGGTCACCCATCATTTGATCAATGTTTTCAAGATCTACATCACTATCGTTCTCAAAACCTTCATTTAAATCATCGTCATTGTTATTCTCTCCAGAAATTCCAGTGTCAGCAACTTTTTCATCTACTTTGCCTAGGTTGATATCACTATCGTTACTAATGTCATTCATTTTCTCTCCATGCCAAATCCAAACAGTATAATTTGGTATAAACCCTTTGATAATTAAATGTTCCCGCAACTCATCTCCAGATTTCACCTTCTTCACATTGTAACACACCTTACACGGGCACGTGATTGGATTACCATCCCCCTCTAGTATTTGATGATCAACTGCTTGATTAATAAATTCTTCAAGCCTTCGACTAAATTCAAGATCCCGCTTTTCATACATCCAACTTCTATCCATACTCTAATAATTAATTCACACAAATATTTAAATTAATATAAAAGGCAAACAAATGATATAAAAGGCAAAACAATGAATGAGACGGAGGGAGTAGATGATAAATAAATGTGTGAGACCATCTACAAAATAGCCTCGAATGTGAGATAAACTCAATCGCCCTACCCTAAATGAAGGTGTTGCGCATTAATAGAGGAATTAATTATCTGTTTTCATCGTCACAGATAAAAACATCAAGAGCAAAACACCAATAAAAACTCTTCGTAGCTAAACCAGCATATGTATAATTCTGAAGTACCATAAAAAAAGACGTAACATCTCAACTTTCAATTAGTCTATTGAAAGGCCGTTTTGCCATGGTATTGTGTAAAACGGTTTTAAAAGAAACACAATCTCTTATAAACTGCTACAAAAAAAACCTGTCTATACAAGATTTCATAATCCGCAACAAACAACTTAATCATGACATCACAACCTCAAATCAATAAATGGGCAACAATCAAAACTCGTTCTGTCCTAATCTACTATTAGAATTGATTATCAAACAAAAAAAAATTAAAAAGCTTGGTTTATAATCAATAACGAATTCAACAATCAAGGCTACAGAATCATCAAAATTCTAATATAAAATCAAAGCTATTTTGTCATCCAATCAATGAACATGATATAATTAGAAAAGGGAAGAAATTGGTAAACCAAAAAAAGGATGAAACAATATAATTGAAAACCTAAAAAGCAATGAAACGATGTAACTAACCTCGTAACAAGGTCTTGATGGCGGCGTACTTGAGTTGATTGTGTGGTGGTATAAGTTCAGCGCTGTTGACCTCGTGGCGGTGAGTTCAACCGGTAAAGAGTAAGAGTAAAGGGGATTTAGAATAAATAAAGATTAGAATGGGTTTAGCAAAAAGAGGTTGTGGCGGTGAATAAGGTTTTATTGGTTATTGATGTGTTTTTTTAGTAATTAAATAAATGAAGATTAGTATTAGTTTAGCAAAAAGAGCAAAGTCTCTTATCCTAGAAATAACCGCATCATTTAATTATTATAGAGCCGATGCTATTGGTATAGCATTTGACATCGGTTGTACCCGGAAAATGATGCCAAAGCTTCCATATATGGGGCTAGTTTATGAATTGAACTCTTTGGCATCGGTTTCTTTACAACAACCGATTCTAATAGACATGTATTTCAGTTCCCGCCTAAATTATAACCCATTGGCATCAGTTCCCTATTGAACCGATGCTTCTGTATAGATGCGGTAGACTATTATTCTACTAGTGATGGTCAATGAGGGAGTAGTCCTTGGGCACTTGGTTTCGAATAGGGGTATTGAGGTAGACAGAGCAAAGGTGCAAGTGATTCAGCAATTATCCCCTCCTATTAACGTTAAGGGGGTGAGGAGTTTCCTTGGTCACGCCGGTTTTTATCGCCGGTTCATCAAGGACTTCTCTAAAATTACTAAACCACTTACACAATTGCTATTAAAAGATGCTCCTTTCGATTTTACTGATGATTGTCTTTCTGCTTTTAACACTTTGAAACAGGCTTTGGTCTCTGCACCCATCATTCAGCCTCCCGATTGGACGCTGCCGTTTGAGATCATGTGCGATGCAAGCGATTACGCACTAGGAGCGGTGCTCGGCCAGCGGAAAGACAAAGCTTTGAATGCTATTTACCATGCGAGCCGAACTCTGGATGAGGCTCAAGTGAAATATGCTACCACTGAGAAGGAGCTTTTAGCTGTAGTTTATACGCTTGATAAATTTAGATCATATCTGTTGGGTTCTAAAGTTATTGTTTTTACAGATCATGCAGCGCTAAAACACCTTCTGAATAAGAAGGAAGCTAAACCTAGATTGCTGAGGTGGATACTCCTTCTCTAGGAGTTTGATCTGGAAATCAGGGACAAGAAAGGCTCTGAGAATGTTGTAGCGGATCATCTTTCGCGTTTGACGCGACAAGAGGGGGAGGATTCTCTTCCCATTAATGATTCGTTTGCTGGTGATACTTTATGCATTGTCTATTCTATTAAATCTAAAGATGGTCTTGAACCTTGGTTTGCAGATTATGCCAATCACATTGTCAGCCAGAAGCTGCCACCTGATATGTCCTATCAGCAGCGGAAGAAATTTCTACATGATGTACGGGATTATTTCTGGGATGATCCATACATGTTTAAGTCATGCGCAGACGATCTCTTCCGACGGTGTGTTCCGCAGTGGGAGACCAAAGCTATCCTAGAAGGCTGCCATTCTTCCCCCTGTGGAGGTCACCACGGTCCATCGCGCACCGTGGCTAAGGTATTACAGTCTGGTTTCTATTGGCCGACTCTTTTTGCTGACACTAAAGTTTTTGTTGCTAGCTGTGATGCTTGCCAGCGGATAAGAAATATATCGAAGAGACATGAGATGCCCCAAAACGGCATTTTAGAGGTCGAGATTTTTGATGTCTGGGGCATTGATTATCAAGGACTATTCCCTTCGAGTCTTGGTAACATGTATATTCTGGTAGCTGTAGATTATGTGTCTAAATGGGTAGAATCGATCGCTACTCCCAACTGTGATGCCAAGACCGTGATTAAGCTGTTTCGTAAGACCATTTCCCCCGTTTTGGCGTCCCTAGGGTTGTCATTAGTGATAGGGGTATGCATTTTAGGGTCCAGCATCTAACGACCTTACTGTCTAAATATGGTTTCAAACATCGTAGGGGTTTGGGGTATCATCCTCAGACTAGTGGACAGGTTGAAGTCTCTAATAGGTAACTAAAGGAGATTTTAAGTAAGGTCGTGTCTAAATCACGGAAGGATTGGAGTGCCAAACTGGATGACACATTATGGAACTAGAGGACGGCATTTAAGACACCTATCGGTGCCTCACCGTATCGATTAGTGTATGGGAAGTTCTGTCATTTACCTGTTGAGCTAGAACATAAAGCCTGGTGGGCAGTCCGCCAACTTAATTATGATGCTAACTTGTGTGGTGAGAAACGTTTGTTGCAGCTAGATGCACAAGAGGAATTCCGTCTGAATGCCTATGATAGCTCGCGCATTTACAAAAAAATGACCAAACGTTGGCGCGACAAGCGAATCATACCTCGTGAGTTCCAAGTCGGGCAGAAGGTGTTGCTATTCAATGCCCGACTGCGTTTATTTCCTGGTAAGCTGAAATCCTGGTGGAGCGGTCCGTACACAGTAACTGCTGTCACTCAGTTTGGATCCGTTGAGATAGAAGACTCCGAGGGTAACCGGTTCAAGTTTAATGAGCATCAGGTGAAACATTACTATGGAGCTGACAGTGTCGTGGGTCGCGTCGAAGTGCTCTTATTCGACGGAGACGAGGAGCTTGATGATTGAAGCTCAAGGGTCGTGCGGGACCTTATAAACCTGCGCTTATCGGGAGGCAACCCGATCTATTGTTTTGTTGTACCGTATTAATAACTTTTTAGTAGTTTATTTCTGTTTTACTGTTCAAACAATTTCAATTGCGTACTTTCTTGCTTCTCGCAGTCTTGGGTGCCACTCGTTCTGATTTTAACTCGATCGACTAGCATTTTCCTTTCGATCGAACGTTCCATCCCCTCGATCAAGCATTTTAGGTACTCAATCGAGTACTTCTGCGAAGAACCCTCTCGGACGAGCTGTTTTTCCAGTCGGTCGAGAAGGCTCCATCACGTTTTCACTAGATCGAGTAGTTTTCCACTCGATCGAATCCCTGGAGCTCCTCCTTTTCGATTTGGTTTGGGGAAGTCGGTTATACGCGCATTTCTGTAAGTTTCCGACTCTCTCTAGTTTGCACTTCTTTTACTTTACTTTGTACAATGGGGACATTGTACGGTTTGGTTTGGGGAGGTTTTGCATCCATATCGTGTCTGCATTTCGTTTTTACTGCATTTTCGTATGCATTGTTAATCACTCAAAAATTCCAAACAACTTCAAAAATTTTCATGTTTATTTTTGCATTTTAGTCGAGTCGGAACAATTCTCTCCTACTCTTCATCTAGTCTCGACTTAAGCCTTGCACAGTTAATATCTCTTGCATGATCATTTGCTGTTAATCGATGCTGAACGAATAGACTTGACTTGACATGTTGGCAACCTACTTACATATTCTGAGGATTAGAGCTCTTAAATTGGTGGCATCTATGACCAGTTCATATAGGATTGTGAGTAGTTACTCCCTCGTGTCATCGCATTGCATGTATATGAAATCTGATTCTTATTGCCTGCACGTACGGGTTCGCGGTCGGTATCACATGTTTGGAGAATGCTTGCAATTTCCCTTTTTCTCATCACCCAATTAACTCCACATTCAGCCAAAACTTCCAGTTGACCCACAATCTAAATCCTAAATTTAGCCTACCTTGCGTCGAGCTAGTCTAGTGTTGGTTGTTGAGGTATTTACTCCATTTTATCAGTTGGTTTGCATTCCTGCCACGGAGTTGGTATTTGAAGAATTTGGGAATCGAAGTTGAAATTGTTTGCGTGGAAATGTTAGCTGAATATTAAAAGAAAAAAAAAGAAATGAAAAAGAAAATAAGAAGGAAAAAAAAAATAATAGAGAGAAAAAAAAAGAAAATGGTCTCTGTTCCCATGCTTTATTCATATCATATGGGGATTTATTAAGAGCTGAATAAGCTAACCAGTTTCGTTTCCACTCCTTTCTTTTGGTTCTAGTGAGTTGTCGGCCGAATCATGGCCGTGTACTTCATTATAAGATAAGAAGACGGATTTTCTCATTTGATTGAGATTCAAGTAGCTAGCTTGACGCTTTACCTCCTCTATTCCATTATTGTTTTGCCCCTTCATACCCATAACCTCACTTATCCAAATATTGCGAGTATTCGGCGTGTGATAGTCCTTGAATGGTGGTTGTGCGTGTGTACGGTAACTGAATCTTTTATCATGTTAGTTGGCATTGCATGAACGCGACGGTCGTAGTTAGGTGAGCGACTATTTTCTCCTTCTCTCTCTTACACATAACATGCTTACCCTTTGCTTTGCTGAGACAAGAGTGACCCGTGAGAGTCCGACATTGATGGTCTGGCAAGGTCGACGGTTCAGTTCGTTTGCATTTGATATCATTGCTGAGTTTGATTGTTGCATTAAATTGGTTCAAGCAGGCGATTTGCGGTAATCCGGAGTTTATTTGTTCCATTTATTTGTTGCATCCTTTTTGCTTGAGGACAAGCAAAGGTTTGGTTTGGGGAAGTTTGATGCGTGTATTTTATATAGACCTTTAAGGCCATATTAGCACGCATTTCCATGCTTATTTAGTAGTGTTACACTACAAATATCCCCCGAATAGTCTACTTTGGTTTGTTTTGTAATATTTGCAGGTATGGACCAGAATGACGGAAAACTAGCCATTTTGTAGTTCTTCAAGCATGCATAAGTGAGTCGGAAAGGAATCTTGGTGTCTCGGAATGCGTGAAGCCGTGTTGAAGGAATGGAAGAACGAAATCCATGAGCAAACCACTCGTTCGAGGTGTAAAAGCCTTCGATCGACTACTCTATTAATTAGATGACCTCGATCGAGTAACTATTCTACTCGATTGAGCTGCTGGCTTTGGACATTTACTCGATCGAGCACTATGGTTACTCGATCGAGTGATTTGGACAACGAATTCTACTCGATCGAAAGGTTTCAAGCTGATGGGCTTCGCGAGATAGTGTATTAATCAATGGACGCCTTGTAATTTGTTATTCTACTTAAGGGAGAAACTACGTAACAATAGAACGACTCCTTACTCTAGACTTTAGACTAGAAACCAATTTCTTACCCTACACTTTACTTTTGAATGTTATTTTGGGATCTGAATTGGAGGACTTCCTCTGACTTTCTTCTTCTTTCCAATTCGGTATTATTGTTCTTGAATTCAATTAATTATTTCTCTATGTCTCTTTATTTCCTATTTATTGTTGTTGTTCTTCTTGCTATTATGCGTAGCTAATTCCTTTGCTAGGATTTAGGGGAACCGTGGCTTAGGTAAGATGAATTGATTAGTAGTCTTTATATTAGGTTTGGATGCAATCATCACATTTAATAGCTTTTAATTGTTTGAGTCAACGCATTTAATTGATTGATTTGATACCCCCTTGACCTAGATCGAGAGATTGGAAAAGGGCAGATCAGTGATGAGCATTGGGATTATGCTAATGAGGGCGAGAGCTAAGTTAGTATATCTTAGGGCGAATAGCGGACCGAAAGGACCTTTTCACTACCCACAAACCTGTTTAGATATTACTTTGATTTCTATCCTGACCCTAGATGCCATGGGGAACCGACGATCCTAGTTCTTCTCCTTCCTGTTATTTCGCTCTTTATTTCTCTTTCCCTTTTCTCTTGTAGTGTTAAAAATCATTTAAACAAACCCCCCGATTAGTTACCTTGGCAGACTTAGCAAGCTATAGGATTCCCTCTTCCTGTGGATTCGATACCCGACTGCCTCTACTGCATTTTGTTAAGACCGTTAGGTTTTATCTTTGATAGGGTTGCGATAGCCGTCTCAGTCAACTAGAATCGTGCATTAGACATTACTTCACTTTATCTTAAGATTGTCATTTTGGATTATTGTTCTATACGGTATGCCGTCTAGTTTGAGACAATGTATTGATATTTAAACATTGATTGAATAAATGTTATTTCCTTTATCGCTTGAATTGATATATACTACCTCAAAAAATGGTAGCCCTTCCATGTGCTAAGGGGGTCTTGTAAGGCATCGTGGTGTATGTGGGTGTTACAGAGAGTCCAGAAGGATCTTATGAGTAATCATGGTAAATGATTGATCTAAGGCTTTGTGTTGAGGATTTTGGATGGATTTGAGGTGATATGAAAAATGAATGATGTAGCGGTTGTGGTATATGTGGCGGTGTTTGTATTAGGGTATTAACTGATCTTGGTAAGACGTGATGATGTAAGTAACGGAAAAAGGTTAGAGTTTAATGATTAATTGGGTTAAATGGCGTAGCAACGTTCTAAAAAGAGTAGACTGTCTAATAGTAGTTTGCCTTATTTTGTGAAATATTTAGAAGGAATTGTGATTGGTTGTTGAGTTAAGTGAATTGTGATTAGTTATACTATTGAGGTATTATTATAGGCATTGGTGTTGAGTTGTGATATTAGGTATATGGTGATGATCAAGTGTAGTTACGTGAAAGTATAGAACTATTGGTAGGGGAGCATGGATGATAGTAATAATGTTAATGGTTGAGTATGAGCAAACTTCGGGGTCGAAGTTCATTTTAAGGGAGGTAGAATTATAACATCGCAAGTTAGCATAGGGAATGGCGACAAGTTTGGATTTATTAATGTTGAGTATGGTGGTGATGAGTTAGTTTAGTGATATACGTGTGTTAGTGTAATGAAAGGTTATGAGGTGAAAGGAGATGTGTGGCTTGTGTGAGGTGATAAGATGTGTGTGATATGTGTGCAATGTGATGTTGTGGGTGTTGTGGTATTACTAAAGGAAGAGTGTTGGTAAGTGTTGGTAAAAGAGTTGGGATACTGGTGTGGGTTGTTTAATGATATTGAGATGTTGAGCTTTTGGTAATACCGTTTGACGGTGTTAGTTTCGGATGTCTTGTGAAGGAATTTTAGTTGGTAAGGGTTGATGTATGTATTGTTGGAAACTTGGGTTATGATGTCATAACAGTTTGTGACGGTTTTTGAAGGTACCTTTAGTATAGATACTGCTAGTGTTAGAAAGAATGCTTGGTTCCCTTTGTTTGTAATGAGGGTGTGAACTTCGAGGACGAAGTTCATTTTTAAGGAGGGAAGAATGTAATAATCCATATTAGTTTTGTAAACATTCGCCGTAGTATTGGTATTAATTGTGTTTGTTGGAGACTTCGTGTAGGTTAAAGGTCATAAGTATGGTCTACTTGTTGTTTTGTTGTCGTGGCATATTTCTTCTTATTGCGTTATGAGTATGGGTTGTGAACTTCGAGGACGAAGTTCGTTCATAAGGAGAGAAGACTGTAATACTCCCTATTTCTGACTAGCTTGTACTCGGTCAAGTAAGGGTCACTCGATCGAGTGGTGTGGGTACTCGGTCAAGTAGCGTGCATTCGGCCGAGGGATATTGGTGTGTCAAGTAGGCAGCCTTATGCCTCGTTCGCACTTGGCTGAGTGTTTCGTGCACTCGACCAAATGCGGTGTTCTCGACCGAGTGCACCAGTCTCTCGGGTTTTGCGAACGGTTTTGGATTAAGAGAATTAAGAGATTATATATAGCGTCAGTTCTTAAAAAACTTTTAAAACCCTAATCTCTCTCTAGACTCTCTTAATCACCTTAATCCAATGCCAAGTTTGAATAATGTCTCTTTCTTAGTCCGTCCTTGTTCATGCTTAAATCAATCGTAAGTCCTAAATACGTAATTCTTTGATGTTGTCTTTTGGGTAATATTGTTGGAACCTTAATGTGAAATGAAATTAGGATCAAAGTTGGGTAGTTATGATTGACTTTGGATCATAGAATATTGATGGATTGTTTAGGAGGAGACTTCGTAGAGGAACCCTTTTGATTGTGATTGCATATTGCTTGCGGAATTGCTTACATGAAGGGTTTCCCTACTTAGTACTTGTATGTTGTTAATTGTGATAAGATGTACTACTGTGATTGTTGTTATTTGTAAATGATGATGGTGGAGTTCAGAGATTTGGAGTTTGGGTGGTTACTTGGTTACTATTTTGGTGGTCCCCGAGTTCGCCTCTCGTAGCTCTCCCGCTGCGAGGGGGATGTTCACATTAATGTTCCGGGAACTCTCACTACGGTGAGAGGGGCTTTCGATGTCCACTGTTGCGGTCTGGAATCAATAGGTGGTTTAGCAGGTCAGGGGTGGTACCCTGATGCTACAGAGGTGATCAATGCGGTAGGCCTCCGGTTTCTGTTACTTGGATGATTAATTCTTATTGTCTTGTATATTGATCGACGTATATTGTAACACCCGGAAATGTACCCTATTTTTCTAGTAGAAATATTTTACGAAATCTTTTCAGTAATTTTAAGCTTTAATTTATAATTTTAAGTTTCGAGTCGAATTTAGAATTTCCGAGTTCGTATTTGGAATTTCTGCGAGATTCCATGAAAAAGCCGTCTTAAGGCGAGTTTGACTTTTTGGTTGACTTTTCCTTACTTATACTCTAATTCCCTTAACCTAATTCATTACTCCAAAATCAAACACAAACCTTCTTCCTCTTTAAGAAAACTCAATCCTTGCCTCCTTAGCTTTTTCCGATCTTTGATTCATCGTAGTTCATTCGTTACTTGATAGAATTTACGTAAGTTCGTCTCATTCTTCTTCCCTAACCTTCCTCTATCCGTATTGATATTAAAATCATCGTCTTTCTCGCTTTTCAATCTTTCCGTCTTTATCAAGATGAATTTCATTAATCTTTTATGATCTTTATGTAGGTGGTGACCTCCAAGATCCCGACAAAGACTACTACCTTATAGAAGAGGAGCTTGACGATTAGTAGAGACGCTTAAAGGTAACGGTGAAGGGTTACTCGGTATCATTTACGTGTTTTACATGCTTTATATGCTAGGATTCGTATCTAGAATACGATTAGAAACTTAGGATTCATGTTATGGATGATGATTGTTGTTGTTTGATGATTGTTGATGATGAATATTGATTGTTGATAGTTATTAGAAATGAATTATGAGAATTGGAAATAAAAGGATTGAATTTATGTTGAAGGTTCTCGGGTGAATTGGTCACACATCTCACGGTCGTGAGATGGCATCTCACGGTCGTGAAACCTCATTTCACGGTCGTGAAATACAAGTCACGGTCGTGACTTGTGCAGTTTTACTGCACTGACCCCTTTTCGTAAAATGATCACATCTCCTTCATTACTTGCTTGTTTTGGGCGTGTGATATCTCGTTGGAACCGTAAGAGGTTAAGCTATCACCTCGACTTAGAATTTCTGCATTCCCATGTCTAGAACTCTAGTTATGACCGTTTGAAGTGGACCCTTGTTTTCGTTGGTTTCCAAACAATGTTGTTTTGGAGAGGTGATCTATGTTTTTATTCATTATGCTTCACAAACTTGTTCAAATGCTTATGTATCATGTATTGACTCATGTTTATCATATGTAAACTTATATGATTCCCTATTCTCATATTTTGTGACGGTTTATGGTATGTTCCCACTTTGAGTCGGTTTTTATAAATGAGTCGGTTTGAGCACTATTTTGTCTTGTGCTATGTATTCTCATTCCCTTGGCTACCTTCCCGTTCGTAAGGCTGGAATGTCGGAACGGAGAGGTATCCTACTGCTTAAATGCATGTGTTAGTGGGCATACGACGACGTTGTTGGGAGTTGAACGCTATGCGTTGATCGACCCGGCCGTCAAATGTTGTATACTTGCGAGGTGGTGTTATTTGCATGTAGCGTCCCGCTTGTTATGTGGCTAGAGCTCTTTTCCGCCTCTTTCGTGAATGTCGACCGAATTTGGGGTACTCGGCGTCTATGATTGACCGAGTCTTTGATGCGAAACGTTTATCGCATGTCGAATCGGAACACGTTATTCCGAGAGTCTGGCCAGGTTTAGACTAGGACCGTATTATTATCGTCGTCCTACCGGAGGGAATTAGTGAACATATACGAAATGTGATCGTGTATGCGTTACAGGGAAATGCTTATCCCGTGGATGCCTGTTAATCATACTTGCCATGTACACGATGCTAGTGCGTTTCATTTACCGTGAGAAAGGTCGCCTTTATGTTGTTATACTTGAATGCGTGATTTCATGATTGAGTATTCATGATCATTGCATGACTTTACACCCGTCAATGTCGTGGTTCGTGAATGGATGATAATATGTTGGATTTATTGAGATCATCACATGACTTGACTTGGTTTGTCTGTCGAGTCTCAATCTTATCAATCTTATACCGCTAACGGTGAGATGCAAGCCCTAGTGAGCGTATTCGATTGCCTAAGAGTGTCTGTCCCGAGTCTTTGAATAACATGATGGTTACGGATTTGATTTCCACATGATCTCATCATTATCTATAGAATTGCCTATCTATTCTTATCGCAACTCACATGTATATATATTTATGCATGCTTTACTTTTGTATTTCCTTATATGTACGTTTGATGTGATATGGCTGGGAGAACCCGGAGTTACTCCCCACTGACTGTGGCATTCATGTTTTTCATGGATGAACAGGTTGCTTGCTTTGGATGATTTTTGGATATGACATTTTGGGGTTCGGGTGTGAGCTAGCGGGCGTTGTCCCTGGAAGTTCACCTCTAGACGATAGTAGCTAGTTTTGGTTAAACACTTGTTCTTTGCTAACATTTTAAGAGACCCCGTCTCTTTATTGTATATTCCGTACTTAGTTTGTAACATTTTGACACTCCTCGTTTTATTTAACTTGCATGTATAAAAGTTTTTAAAACTACCTATTTCCGCATTATAATTCACATGCTTTTTTGATTTATTATTCCGCATTCGCGAGGGTTGTCACATATATTGCTACTGACGTAGTTTAATGTTTCCAAAACTGTTGTGATCCATTGGGGACAAGGTGGCATACAAGGAGCTAATGTTAGATCCTTACACCTAAATACCTATCAGTTATCATGATAACGAGTGGGAGCATCTTTCAAGTTAAAGAGCCCAACACTAGATAGAGATCTAGACATGTACGTAGATGAATTCCGGTCAGACAGTTACTCTCCAGATCGAGGAAACCACTCTTGATATGATCAAATGCAAGTACGACCTGCAAGACACCTTGCTTTGAGTGGGAGATTGTAATAGAACAAGAGAATTGGTGACGCACACTTGTCTCGGACAAGTGAGAGATTGTTGGAGTAAGTGTCCTCAACAATAGTGTGATCATATAATTAAATCTCAATAACAAGAATACAAAGGGATGATGAATAATATAGTTAACTGGTCAACATAAATCGGTAACGATTGGCTCAATTGAGTTTGACGTTACTGTCGTATGACGGTGGTGATCAGTTGATCCCTTGAGGTCACACCTAAAGGACAATCCCCTAATCATGTAAATTAATTAATTGTATAGCGATACAGATTAATTAATCCCTTAAATTGAACCAAGTTTATATTGTAAGGGAGAATTATATCTTATTGTAATATGATTAAATAAGATTCATTTTGGTAATTTAATTGTTATATTACTAGAAATGCATTATGTTTATGAAACATTTGAGATAAGTGAAATTGGTCGATTATAATTACAAAATGTTGTAGATTATATTAACCAAATATGAGATGACCCATTTTATTTACATGTAATTATTAAATGTGACTTAAAATGTTAAGTCTAATTTATTTGTTATGAAATTGCATTTAAATTAGTTAAATGTACCTTTATAAGCTAAATTACATGTCACATGTCACATTTGTGACAAATGACAAATTATAAAAATAAAATGGACACCCATTTTATATGGGTGCACCGGTTATTGGTGGGTAAGTTAAGGGTGATAATTAGTTGATTTGTTTAATGTATAAACATAATCATTTTCACCTAAAACCTAGTAACCACCCTAGTGCATTGTTAAGAACAAATTGCATGCTCATCCTTCCCCATGTACCATGGGTGGCCGGTCCATCTAGCATGCATAAGAGGACTTGTTCCTCTTATTTTTGAAGACATCTCATACATGCAAAATATGCTGATCTCTCATAAAAACACAACTTCTCACACTAGAAAAGCTTGAGAGGCTTCATACAAATTTGAGTTCAAATATTAATACAAGATTACTAAGAGTAGTAATAGTGGTATTAATTTTATTTTAAGGGAGACTACTATATTATACTAGTGTAGTATTTTAGTAGTGATTTAGGAGTTGTCTTGGGTGCAACTTATTGGAGAGTTTCTAATTTGAAACTAGGAGTTCATCCTTTGATTTATAGCTCAAGAACAAGATTAGGAAAGTGTCATAATCTTGTGCCCAAAATCGTTTATATTCAATGTAAGGAACAATTTCTTCTTCCTTCTTTGTATTTTGTTATGCATGCATAAGATCTAAATAGTTTATGAGTAAACTAATTGTAAATTTATATTATAAGTGTCTAATATTGAGTTTAAGAAACATACAAGCGGTATCAAGAGCTTTGGTTGTTGCATGCATAATCGATTTATAATTTTTTCGAGTTAATGTAACTTAATGAAAACTAGTAATTTGTGTTTTATAAGACAAAATCACAAAGTCATTTGCATGTCAATATATTCTGGTCCTAATATTATTTTAGGTCATTTTGATGATTTATGCAAATTTATATTGCTCAAATATGATTTTTAGTGTTTTTATTACATTTTAATGAGTAAAATGATGTTTAAAATGCTAAAAATAGTTAGACTTATCTTCTGACCTTGAAATTTTTACACAATATCACACATGCATTTTAACTACTTTATGTAAAATTACGTGTCAAGTGGAATTATTTCGTATGATTTATGATTTTTATATGATAAAATGAAATAAATAAAGGTCAAATGGTTAAAAATACTTCCGCTTTGAATATGACCATGAAATTTTAGTATGTTGTCACATGCATGTTTCCCTATTATACTGGAAATTTCAGACTTAAATGATTTGTCTAGCATGATTTATGAATTTTTGTTGTAAAAATGGCATAAATAGTGACTTATTTAGAAAATAAAGCTAAAAGAAATTTCATGTTAAGAGAAAATTGTTCCTGGTTGCATAAATATCCCACTTTTCAGATCCAAAGTTGAAAAATTAATATGATTAATTTTCGCATGCTTTATGTATTTTATTTGATAAAACCGATAAAGCGCAACCGCTTTTTCTCAAAAAGGATTCAAATTTTTCTAACCATGATTTTTGACATTATGAGTGTCATGGAAATGTTCCAGAATGTGCAAAAATTTAAAATTCAAATTTTGAAATTATTGTAATTAAAATTGGATTTATTTGATTAAAATATGATTTTTAAAGGTCTAATTATGAGCAATTAAATAACAACAAGTTGAATTACTGTCAAAAATTGCGTGATGACTAATTTTTGAGGTCTAAATCAGTTGGTATAATTAACGTGGACTTAAATATAATTTAAGTATTGTTTGGTGATTTTAAAGTGTTATTATCACGCATTTCCGTAAAACCGGGTTATATTCGATATTAACCGTTATATAGGGCGATTTGACATTTATTATGAGCATGTTTTATACATATTATAATGTCATATTTTCCATTTATGAATGTCATATTTTCCATTTATGATTGTCATATTTTGGTTTATGTAATTTGGAATTATGTAATTTTATCTTAGTATGGCCTTAATTTTAATCGATATTGCCCGAAATGTAAGGGAATATTGATTCGGTTGTAATTTAATGTGATCTCGTATCACTTTTATTGTATTATTTTATTTTACAATTGTATAATAGGAAATTATTGTAATTTTATTATATAATTTAATACCGGAGTTTCTCAAAGACGGTGCCATTCGAAAAGGAGTTCCGACAAAGAGATTGTGACCTTGGGAGGCGTACTTATGAAGTTCAAGGGACCAAAGGAGATGGTTTCCGAATTTGTAATAGATTATATGATTTCTATTCTAGGAAATGCCATACTAGGAATTTTATCTCTATGCTTGCATGTTATTTAATATGTTTGCATGCATTGCCAAATCGCCATAATATGACATGCATATTTCATCGACTATTCGACCGTGTCAATTAAAATTATCGTTAATTCATCGATTTAGTTCACTTAAACGAGATAGATAATAAATTGACATGACCTCTCATAATAAATAATTGAGATCAAGCCTTACCAAATGTAGAACCCATGAATCCCAATTTCGCAAGGAAGTAGGCTAGGCTCACCGGGGTGCTAAACTTGTTACGTTGGGTAAGTGGGGTAATAAAGGTTATTATTTCGAAATTTGGATTGAGCTCAACGGAAGTATTCGCGACCGTAGCCGCATGTGTTCCGGGCTTAAGATAAATATTAAAGTAATATTATCGACCGAGAGTTCTAATATAGAATCGATTAAAGAGTTAATCCATCGAATTATGTTAGTGAGGGATGAATCGGCTCACCGTGCCCAAGTTGATATGAATTTGGATCTCGGAATCATTTATAATAGTTGGGTAGAGGTCACTATTTAAATGTTAAAACTTGTTTAAAATGTTTACAAGTATTTAAGATGATAACTGTTGACATTTCCTTTATGTCTAAAAATTTGTAGTTAATATTGTTTATTCGCAATGGCAAATGCTAATTCATCCACCACCACCAATGCTCCAACTCTCACGAATGTCTCATAGCTTCGATCCTTTATGGACCGATGCAAGTTAGAAAAGAAAGGCTTTAATTTTACCGATTGGGATGCGCAAACTCCGCTTGGCCGCGGCGGGTGACGACAGGTTTCGTTACCTTACCAAGGCCTCTCCCACCGCACCTAACAAAAGGTCAACCGCCGCCGCAAGGTGAGCCTATGAGGCTTACCATAAAGAGCCCGCCGCAATCAAAATTGTTTTGATCTTATCGATGGAGGCCGATCTTCAAGGGAGTGCCATAAGATGAGCACGTCCTATGAGATCTATGCCAAGCTTGTGACCATGTTTTTTCACAAGCTCCTAGGATCATACAATATGAGACGGCTTCCGCGTTATTCGACATGAACCTACAAGAAGGCAAAAATATAGTTAGCCCTCATGTACTCAAATTGATTGAGCATGTCGAGACTCTCCAAATGCAAGGGGTCGACATTCCCGAACAACTAGTTATTGATCGAGTACTTTATTCCTTGGGGAAAATCAAGACTTATGTGCAGTTTAGGGTAAACTACAATATGCAAAATATGAAAACCTCTCTTCATGAATTGCACAAGATGCTTGTGCAAACTGAGAGCGACATGGGGCTAAATGTAAGCACCTCCAAGGATGTACTTCATATTAATAATAAGAGTAAGGGGAAGTTCAAGAAAGGTGATGGTAAAGGGAACAAGCCCTCCACCTTCAAGGGAAAGGGTAAAGCTATTGAGAATAGCTCTCCCATGTCGAAGAAGGGTGCCTCCAATGAGGAAAAATGTCATTATTGTAATGGCGTAGGGCATTGGAAGAGGAATTGCTCTAAGTATCTTGGAGATCTTAAAACTGGAAAGATTGTTCCAGTAGGTAAATATTTACCCCTATCGTTTATGTTATGATCTCAACTTTGGTATATAGATACGAGTTGTGATTCTTACCCTATTTAATTGTAATTAGGGCATCCTAGCAAGGATAAAGGTAAGGACAAGCAAGCCTAAGAAGGCTCTTCAAGGGAAGCTAAGGTAGCTACGCATGATTGAAGACCTATGGACGCTTGGTCTCATTTTGAATTGTCTAACTTTTGGGATGTATTTTGAGACATTGTTTTTAGAACTTTTATAATTTCCTTGTTTGACATGGAAATTTGTTCAATTCCTTTTATTGACATGTCTTGTAATTGGATTTAGTGACTTGGTTTTCAACCCAATTCACTCGGTTTGTTGAAACTTTTAGTTCTAAAAACTTGTCATCATGCTCTACTTGCACTAATAACATAAATTGTATCGACTCAAATTGATCATATTAGTATTATGATGATTGGATCATTATAATAGAAGACTAAGAATTCGATTCTCACTTTGAAAGATCAATTGCTAAGTCGAAATTGATTTATTGAACTCAAAGTAGGGAGTCTACAAAACCAATTGGCCACACCACTTATAAAGAAAGTAAATGACATGAATATGAGTTCACTTCTTTAGCTTATAGAACTAGTCTATCTCGAAGCTAAGATTCGATGTCTTTACGATGAAGTCTTTAATAGATAATTAAAGGTCTAGTTGTGATAACTTATACCTCATTCAAAAGTATGAGTACAAAATTGTTTGTGGCTCAAAAGGCTATCTTTAAAGAAAATAGTTGTATTTTTCTAAAGATAGAGTGGGAGAAAATAAGCCACAACGAAAAACTAGTTATGAACTAGTGAGGAAACCAAAAAGAAAATGTTCTTAGGTTAGACTCAAGACTAGTGAGGAGACCAAAAGAAAGCGTTCTTAGGTGAATTCTTAGACTTGTGACTAGACCAAAAGAAAATGTTCTTGAAATAATAAGATTATGATCTATGAAGTGTAAGTACCTAGAAATTTTAAATTTCGTTTTTCTAAAGAGACTTATGAAACTAAATGGAATCTATGCAAAGAAAATGTTTTATTTGGAGTTGTCCAATTGTAGTTGTATGGATAGACATGTAGATGTCTTCAAAAGCCAAGTTAATGCGTAACTATGCTTAGATCCGAATCATCAGTGAAATACCTCATAATAGGTGTGTACTAGATACACATCAAAACCATATTTACAAATAGGGATTTGGAATAGGATGTGTACATAACACAAGCCTATGATATTTACCAGGAGGTAATGATGATCTTTTCTATTATGAGATATAAGAAGAGTTTCACTCGAATTGTCGAAAAGTCATGTATAGACATGAAATTCAGTGGGAGTTAAAGTCATAATAAGACATGAAGTTAAGTGGGAGTTTAAGTTATCATGTAAAGACATGAAGTTCAGTGGGAGAAATTATTTTCCACGTGAATGACGTATCACTCATTGTGAGTGACATATTCATATTACCTTTTTGAAAGTAGTGGTTGGATTTTAATGTTCGATGAAAGAGGGCAACATGTATACTAAAATCAAAATCTATTGTGGAATAAAAGATTTTAGCTTGGCATTTAAAAAAGTGTCTTATATCGATAAGATCCTTAATCTATTTCAACAAGTTAAATAGGTTATTCATGTTGATGAAAGTGGGATCATTATGAAAGGGTCATAGTCATCCACTGAACCTAAGAGTTGTTGATCACATGAGACCAATCATGTATGCCATTACATACACGTACCTAAATAAATTGTATGCTAGGAGCATGACAAGCCCATAACAAATCAATCCACATGAGTGTCATTGGATAGCCTACAAGAACATCCATAGAGTTTTCAAGGAGGATTAGGGATACATTCTTGTGTTTGGTAGAGAAAATTTGGATATGTGGTAAAGGTTACACAAACCCAAATTTCCAAACTTATAAGGATTTATCCGAATCCTAGGCGTACCTTTGTTATACAAGAAGCGAATAACAAAAAGGATGATTGAAGAGTCAATCATTATAAATTCTACAAATAGAGACCTAGTACATTATGATGAGGACAAGGTGGCATACACGGAGCTAATGGTAGATCCTTACACCTAAATACCTATCAGTTATCATGATAACGAGTGGGAGCATCTTTCAAGTTAAAATAGAGATCTAGACATGTACGTAGATGAATTCATGTTATTAGGAATAACGTTGGATGGAAGGAAAAAGCAATTCACAAGGTTAGAATAAATGAATATATGGTATGTTCACTACCCAAGCCTTTATTGCATTTAAATAAGATCGTCATGAATTGTCATGGACGAAATAAACTTTAGATTATATGATATGAAGCAATAACATTGTGTTGATTGTTCATATATGATAATCACATTTATCGTTTGAGTTTCTAAAACTCGTTTTGTGCTTTGTTATATCCAAATGGGTTGTAGAGACAAATTTTGAACCCCATTAAAGTGGACTGTATTAACATAGCATTGGCCGCTAGTTTCTTATATGAGGTGACGTCTCCAAGTGACTAGAGTGTGATGCGATTGATGGCAAGTTCAAGTGTCATAGGGTCATAAGGGATGACCAGTCGATCACATAGGCAGACTATAAGGGACAATCTGTCGGGCAGTGACCGCTTATAGAGTTCTGGCAACTCTTGTAGCCCTGGTCGCGGCAAGAGCTACTATAGTATTCTTTTTTAGTCAATTCTTTGACTAAAGATCGTTCGCCTAAGGTGGCACAGTTTCAGAGTGACTTTGATTTATGCTCTACGACCTTCGTAACTGGGGTCAAATGGGCATCTTTTGGGTCATGATGAGCTGTGGCTATGCAAAGGGAATAGTGCGATAGGAATTGTCCACCCCTTGTCAGGGTTGTTTTAAAATCTCAAGGCCACTCGAGGAGGAGTAAGCTGAAAATGCGTGGCCACGCTCGGAAGGTATCTATGGTAGATAATTCCGGTCAGACAGTTACTCTCCAGATCGAGGAAACCACTCTTGATATGATCAAATGCAAGTACGACCTACAAGACACCTTGCTTTGAGTGGGAGATTGTAATAGGACAAGTGAATTGGTGAGGCACACTTGTCTCGGACAAGTGAGAGATTGTTGGAGTAAGTGTCCTCAACAATAGTGCGATCATATAATTAAATCTCAATAACAATAATACAAAGGGATGATGAATATTATAGTCAACTGGTCAATATAAATCGGTAACGATTGGCTCAATTGAGTTTGACGTTACTGTCGTATGACGGTGGTGATCAGTTGATCCCTTGAGGTCACACCTAAAGGACAATCCCCTAATCATGTACATTAATTAGTTGTATAGCGATACAGATTAATTAATCCCTTAATTTGAACAGGTTAAAGTGAGAATTATATCTTATTGTAATATGATTAAATAAGATTAATTTTAATAATTTAATTGTTATATTACTAAGAATGCATTATGTTTATGAAACATTTGAGATAAGTGAAATTGGTCGATTATAATTATAAATTGTCGTAGATTAGATTAACCATATATGAGATGACCCATTTTATTTACATGTAATTATAAAATGTGACTTAAAATGTTAAGTCTAATTTATGTGTTATGAAATTGCATTTAAATTAGTTAAATGTACCTTTATAAGCTAAATTACATGTTACATGTCACATGTTACATTTGTGACAAATGACAAATTATAAAAATAAAATGGACACCCATTTTATATGGGTGCACCGGTTTTTGGTGGGTAAGTTAAGGGTGATAATTAGTTGATTTGTTTAATGGGTAAACATAATCATTTTCACCTAAAACCTAGTAAGCACCCTAGTGCATTGTTAAGAACAAATTGCATGCTCATCCTTCCCCATGTACCATGGGTGGCCGGTCCATCTAGCATGCATAAGAGGACTTGTTCCTCTTATTTTTGAAGACATCTCATACATGCAAAATATGCAGATCTCTCATAAAAACACAACTTCTCACACTAGAAAAGCTTGAGAAGCTTCATAAAAATTTGAGTTCAAATATTAATACAAGATTACTAAGAGTAGTAATAGTGGTATTAATTTTATTTTAAGGGAGACTACTATATTATACTAGTGTAGTATTTTAGTAGTGATTTAGGAGGTGTCTTGGGTGCAACTTATTGGAGAGTTTCTAATTTGAAACTAGGAGTTCATCCTTTGATTTATAGCTCAAGAACAAGATTAGAAAGGTGGCCTAATCTTGTGCCCAAAATCGTTTATATTCAATGTAAGGAACAATTTCTTCTTCCTTCTTTGTATTTTGTTATGCATGCATAAGATCTAAATAGTTTATGAGTAAACTAATTGTAAATTGATATTAGAAGTGTCTAATATTGAGTTTAAGAAACATACACCAACAGGTAATTCGTTGAGGTTGCGTTGGGGAACTTGAGGGGATCGCTAGTGATGAGGCATAGCTTTCGCAGTCATTAGTTATCATAGACATTTACTTTGCTTTTGTTAGTAGGGATTATTGTTTGCGAAGGTGTGTCATCAGTATTTTGGATTAATGTAACCGTATTTAAACTATTGATTTATTAATTAATACTCTATTTTGGTCTATTTGATATGTACTATCTCGGGCAACCGAGATGGTAGCATCCTGATGTACTAAGGAGGTCTTGTAAGGCTTTTTGGTATATGGGAGTATTACAACTGCCTGCAGAAAGAAGAGAAGTAGGTGCCTCGTGGGCTGTGTGAAAGCAGGACGGTGGAGTTGTGGAGGTGACTAAGCACAATGAGCCAAGATGGTGCGATGTAGAGGAGCTGGATGCAGGGATGTGATCGATTCATATTCCGCGGCAATGATGATGATGATGGCAAGCTCGATTGTGGTGCGTGAATTGTCAGATAAGGCAGGGAAGAGCTGGACTCGGTTTTGTAGGTTATTGATTGGGTTATTGGTGCTCGAATTAAGCTTCGATTGGTGGTTTTTGTGTTGGCTTGTTGCTGCTGGTGGTCCAAGCGAAGTAGAGGTCGAGAATGGCGGTGCGGGCAGGAATCGGGGTTGCAGCTTGTGAGTCGAAGGAGGTGATGGTGATGAGTGGCTATGATGGTGGTTGATGTCGACGCCGCAACAGTGATCGTTGGTGATGGAAGGATGGATGATTTTTTTTATGGTGGTGAGATGAAGAGGACATAGGAGCAGGCTTTTGTAAAGGATAATTTGTGTGTGAATTGATTTCCTAATGTCAAGAGGTTGACCATAACTTTTGGCTTTGGATGCTCCTTTATTTTATTCTCATTGACCCATCTTGACTTGCTACTCCGCTCCTCATTACTTAACTCGGTACCTATGTGACAACAAACATAAAAGCGGTACAAAATCCCACAAAAATAACAACTATTTTCAATAATTAAATTAAAATTATTAATTATTAATTATCACATAAAATGAGCTATAATTCGATGAAAGTACACAAAATCGAATTGAATAGAAGGTATAAATGAGGGGTAAAACGACACTAAAATTATACTTATCAAACGCACAATCACATTCACCACCCCACAATGTCCATTATTTGTATTTACATTATTTGTCTAAATGAATAATGAGCCGGGATGACTTAGCATCTCGTAAGTGTGATTTAAATAAACTAGTCAGGATTTGAAGAGTAGCTTAGTCGAGACCTTGTAATGTTAGTAGTGTATTGGCCTTAGGTGTAGAAGAGTATCGTATGTGTAACACCCCGGCCCAAACCTTGGGTCGGGAGCGGTCACTCATGATAGCTCTCCAGGCTGTGTACATGGCCCACAGATCAACACGGGTCCTTTCCAGCGCATTTTGTCCTCACTCATGCACATCCCGGGAACCTTCCCAGGAGGTCACTCATACTAAGACTACTCTCAGTCAAGCACGCTTAACTTTTGAGTTCTTTTGCATGGACAACCAGAAAAGAAAGTGCACTTTGTTGATATGAGTAGTACTTACAATCCCTTAAAGCACTAGTCATTTAAACTTATCAATGGAACTCTTCAACAAATATGGGGTGTTACAATCGCCCCCACTTGAAGAACGCAACGGCCTCGTTGCGCCTGAGAGCATAATCGCTAACCCAGAATCTTCCCCCGCTAGGTGGGTGATCACAATGGAGAATATAACAACTGCCTCCATCACCACACGGTCGCAGGGTTGCTGTGATACCATTTGTAACACCCCGGCCCAAACCTTGGGTCGGGAGCGGTCACTCATGATAGCTCTCCAGGCTGTGTACATGGCCCACAGATCAACACGGGTCCTTTCTAGCGCATTTTGTCCTCACTCATGCACATCCCGGGAACCTTCCCAGGAGGTCACCCATCCTAAGACTATTCTTAGTCAAGCGCGCTTAACTTTTGAGTTCTTTTGTATGGACAACCAGAAAAGAAAGTGCACTTTGTTGATATGAGTAATACTTACAATCCCTTTAAGCACTAGTCATTTAATGGACCTTTTCAGACAAATGTGGGGTGTTACAGTATGTGTTGATAGTTATCGAGGAGACTTCAGACAATGGTCTACCGTCCGAATAGCCAGTGGGTTATAGTGGGGGTGGGTTACGCATGGGAATTAGAATAAAGAGAGGTCTTTCGTTGTTGCTTGTTGGAAATATGGGCCTGCTACCAGCCGGCACAACAGACCGGCGGCGGATTGTGCCTATTTGGTGTCGGGATGGCGTCTTGTGTTTAATTTTTTCTTATTAAAATCGTCACTAATCCCTTATTTGCTCATTATTTCATAACTTGCCCAATTCCAACCCTTTTCCATTTTTATTTATGTTCTAAATTCTAAGCAAAATTTCCTCTTTTAACATCCTGGATTTGTTTTAAGTCAATTTTGCGATAGGTAGTTAATCCTATTCTTGTACTTAATTAATTGAACCCAGCAATAATTGTGCTTAATCAACTAATTGATTAACTCTGTTATCCTTTGGTTCCAAAACTATTGGGCAACAAGCATGTTTCTGCCTAAGGTCATGATCAAAGCTATCAATAGGTTATCAAAATGGTGTGGTAAAGTTGGTGCTCTTATTGCTAACTAAGAGATGAATGAGGTTTCGACATTCCAGATATCATGAGTTTGAACAAAAGCATTTTTCGAAATAGATGTAGAAATTGGAAAATAACAGGAAATGTATATGGAGCATCTGGCATGGAAATAACAGGAATTTTATCACATGAAAAACAAGTCCGTATAAAAGTTTACTGATAAAACTAAGGATAAGAAGAACTGGGAAGATATACTACAATTAAAAACTAAAGTTGTTCAACCAGCACGGACTACTCAAAATACTCGAAAATGGGGGGAGAAGATATTCAACCTTGTTGTTGCTTATGAATTTTTTAGGAAGAGGTAACCAAAGTAGAAGCGGTATAACCTAGTTTGGGATGACATGAATCTCCCTAGGCATGTTTTTATTGCCACTCTTGCCGTCCGAAAGTCTTTATTCACCATTAACAATCACAAAATAATAGGGCCATGTACTATGAATTGATGCTCCTTGACGACTAAAATATTTATATGCGTGTTTTAAGCCTCCAGTAGCCATGTTTAAGTTTGTTTTGTACCATATATTTGTCTAATTTCTATATTTTATAGTTCGAATGTCGATACTTCCGCGTTTATTGTGTTTTAATGTAGAGTAGATACATTTGGAGCTAATTGAGTCGATATTGAGCATTGTGGAGTCGGCAAGACGGAGTCCTAGAAGCTTGGCACAGAAATCAAGAGGATTAGAGATGAAATGGGGAACAAACATAGCAAAAGAGCTATTTTCTGGAGGTTGCTCGATCGATGAATTGCCTTGATCAATCGAGTCGGGATGACGTCATGCTCGATCGATCAGACTCATCTTTGCTCGATCGAGTTACCTAGTATCTGGCAGCTTTCAAGTTTCCTAATTACGTATTAACTTATATTTATGTTTAGTACAAAAAAGAAAACTCATGTATCTTAATTAGGATATGCTTTATTTATTATTTGAACTCTCTTAAAACGCTATTATTATTATTAGCTATTGCTTAGATTTAATTTAGAATATCGTTCCTTCAATTGAATCTTGTAATAGGTATTTATCAATCTTCCTTTGTTATTCAAATAGTAATCATTATTAGTACTTTGATTATCCCTTGTTCATCCTTTATATGTTGTTAATAATTCTATCATTAACTATCCTTATATGAACAATCTATTCTAAAGTTATCAACTAATTACCAATACTATACTAGAATCCTTCTAATTATTAAACAAAACCCGAAGGTGATTAGAATAA
Organism: Heliosperma pusillum; assembly: GCA_022085475.1. NCBI lineage: Eukaryota > Viridiplantae > Streptophyta > Magnoliopsida > Caryophyllales > Caryophyllaceae > Heliosperma > Heliosperma pusillum. Next base: position 60,757 of record JAIUZE010005625.1, read on the forward strand.
TCAAAGGAAAATAATGAGGAGATGCTAACAAAAGGACAGAGAAATCAATGAGAACGATCCATCTAGAAGATTCGTAAATAAAATGATCAAGGATAAGATTAAAAGGTTATTGATCGGCTTAATTATCAAAACTAACCTTTAAGTTTAATTTTTTTTTGGTAGAAATGTGAGAATTTCATTAATCATATTAAGGCCAATTACACCAAATCAACTCATTCATGACTAACTACATCAACTTAAGAATTCTAAGATTAGGTATATACCCACTCTAAGTTCCTATTGAAATTCCTAAACATCTGACATACTTTAAGTCTGACTTCATCCTGAATGCGTCTGAATAACAATTCTGGTCGCAACACCTCCATATGCATTCTGCAATGATTTCTAGCCCACCATATATGGTACAACAAGGCCATAAGAACAACAGCAAGTAACTCCTTCACTTCACTGTAACTTGTTCGAAGATCATTCCACCAATAAAACATGTTGTTATCAGGGACACTCATCTTGCACCAGTTGAATACATGCTGAAGGTACCTGACACTATACCCATATTGAAAAAACAGATGAGAATGACTCTCATCCATAATTCCACAAAGCTCACACAACATGTCACCTGTAATGCCCATTCTGCACAATCTATCCTTCGTAATAAGTCTTCCCCTAATAGCCAACCGGATATGAACTTATGTTTAGGTACTCCAATTCCATTCCATACACAATTATACCAAGTCACATTGCTGTAGCAAATTCCCAGCCATTGGTATTTGGTACCCATCAGTAATGGTATAAACACCACTAGTCTGTTTCCAATCATATTCAACATAGCCATGAAACAACTTTTCTTTTACCTGACACAACTTTTTCCAGGTCCAGCTAGCACCACTAGGAGGATCATAATTCAGTAAACTGGCTCCTTTTAGATAAATGGAATGAACCCATTTGACCCATAAATGGTCTTTTTTTTTACATTATCCACCACACATACTTCCCCATAGCAGCAGTGTTCCACTTAAGATTAAAAATCCTCAACCCCCATTGTTTTTTAGGCAAGCACACCTGGTCCCAAGCCACAAGAGGTGGAGAGTTATCATGAATATCCCTTTGCCATAGAAAACTCCTACAGATGCTCTCTACTTTCTTAAGGATTGTAGAAGGTAAAATGAAGATACAAGCCCAGTAGCAATGAAGGTTACTTAGCACATTCTTCACCAGCACTAATCTGCCAGCATAGGATAACTTTTTAAAAAACCCAATGCTCTAATATTTTTAACTACTTTCTCTACTAAGAAAGAGCAGTCCAAGACTGTCAATCTTTTTGATGATATTGGTACTCCCAAATATTTGAAGGGGAGAGTACAAATCTTCATACTAGTAATTTCAGAGAAATAATGCATCATTCCTTGATCTACCCCATTGCTATAAATATTAGATTTACCCTTATTCATAACAAGGCCAGAAGCAGCAGATAATGTGTTGGAATCCTCTCATGATATTGATCATGGATTTCCAATCTCCTCTACAGGTTTTGTAAGAGGTCATCAGCAAAGCACATATGGGTGAGCTTAACTCTCCTACAAAAAGGATGATATCTAAAACCATCATTTTCTTGAAAAACATTCAGGACTCTAGAAAGATATTGTATACATATCGTCAAAAGCAAAGGGAAAAGAGGGTCCCCTGCCTTAGTCCTATGTTCCCTTTAAATAATCCAAACATCTCTCCATTAAGAGCAATAGAATAATAAGGATTGGTAACACGCTCCATTATAAGGCTACAACACCTATCAGGGAAATTGAGTGCAGTAAGCATATCCTTGAGAAACCCCCATTCAACTGAGTCATATGCCTTCTGAAGGTCTATCTTCATTATAACCCTAGGAGAGTAATGCTTTCTACTGTACAGCTTAGTCAGATCCTGGCAAATCAATATATTCTCAACTATGTCCCTGCCCTTTATAAAGGCACTCTAATTAGGACTAATTATATGAGGGAGAACATCACTTAATCTATTGCACATTTCCTTAGCAATGCACGTGTACATTGTGTTACAACATGCTATAGGTTTGAACTGAGTGACTGATTTAGGAAGGTCAGACTTGGGGATAAGAGTAAGGGTGGTACTATTTATCTGTTTTAGCATCTTTCCCAAGTGAAAAAATTCCATGACTGCCTTAATGATATCCTCACCAATTATACTCCCTGAATCCTTAAAGAACTTACTACCATACCCATCAGGTCTAGGGGCCTTATTCCCTGGAATGCTAAACATTGCATTTTTAATTTCATCGGGAGTGGTAGGTTTATTAAGTATTGAGTGGTGTTCATCTTGAAGCACATTCCCTTTTTCCACAGTAGGGAAATGAATCTTCTTGACAGTATTACTAGACCCAAGTAGATTTTTGTAATACCTTTCAAAGGCTCTGTTGATTTCCTCCATTGTTATCATATTTTGCCCATTTTGATCTTTAATTTGATGTACTTTGTTAGAGGCCCTTCTTTTCTGGATGATAGAATGGAAGTAAGCTATGTTTTCATTCCCTTCCTCAATCCAATTAGCTTTTGCCGTCTGAGCAGGATACAACTGATTAGCACCCTCCATTTATTTATAACTCTGAGCATCTTCTTTTTCTACATTAATAAGTACAGAATCCATAGGGTTACTATGAAGCTCTTTTTTCAACTTATGTAATGTCATAAGAAATATCTGAGTAGTATTCTCCACATCCCCAAAATTGCTTCTTTTCAATTTTTTCAACTCTTATTTCAGCCTTTCATTTTCACTACCACCTGATACATAAGAGTCCCTACAATTCATTTGCCCCACTCCATTTTGATTATCTCCAAGAAATTAGGATCAAGTGACCACTGGTTGAAATTATTAAAGCAGCTATTATTGTTCTTTGAACCTTCCACCAAATTAATCACACAAGGGCAGTGGTCATAGAGCCCTTCAGGTAAGAAATTTGCATATGATCCAGGAAACATTTCCATCCATTTATCATTAACCAAAACTCTGCCAATCCTACTATAGACTCTAGTATCCTTATCTTGCTTATTGTTCCATGTGAAAAAAGACCCTTTAGCTTTAATATCCTCAATCCCACAGTGAAGAGCACAGTTCTGAAAAAGCAGAATTTCAGCAAGACTAATATCATATCCTAGTCTTTCATTAGGCATCATTAAATTGTTGAAATCCCCTACTACTAACCAGGCTCCATCAACTCCATTACTATACTCCATGAGTGACTTCCATAAACTAGCTCTTTTAGCCACTTTGTAAAAGCCATACACAAAAGTTATCCAATAGTCCAGTTGCTTATTCTTATCAGCAACTTTTACATGAATCGTTTGAGCTGTAATATCAAGAATGTCCATACTGCAGATGTTAGTTTGAGTTGTAATATTCAGAGACGATGTGACTTTGGTGATTTGTGCAAATGGCCCAATTATCACAAATGTTATTCCTCACACTTAACCACTTATTATGCTTAACTCTAGTCTCAATAAGACTAAATATGTCTACCTTATTCAAATGCATAAATATCCTAATATATAATTGCTTGCTTAGCTTATTCATACCACGAATGTTCCAGAATCCAATTCTATCCATTGTTTACAGTAACCTCTGCATCACATCCAATCTACATTTTATCCTTTGTAATCTTCTGCAGTGCCTTATTAAGAATTTCCAAAAAAGTAGTCCCACAAGGAGTATATTGTAGATTAGTTACGTGCGTCACTTCAAATGGTAACAAAAATTTCACTTCTGACGGATTTTCCTTCAGTAAACACATTTACTGACGGTTTACTGACGGATGATTCATCGAACAATTTAAGGTCAAATTCAAGATAAAATTGACTGTACTAACGGAAATTCCGTCAGAAAAGTCAATATTATCTTGACTTTACTGACGGAATTTCCGTCAGGAAAGTCAAGATAATATTGACTTTACTGTCGGTATTTCCGTCAGTAAGGTCAATAAAAGTCAAGATAATATTGACCTTAGTGACAGAATTTCCGTCAGGAAACTCAAGATAATATTGATTTTACTGACGGACTTTCCGTCAGTACAGTCAATATTATCTTGACTTTACTGACGGAATTTCTGTCAGTAGTCAATGTAGTAGTGGCTGGAAACAGCAGCCTGCTGTCCAGCCACAATGCGTCTATTGTATTGTTTTAAACGGTGAAAATTACAACAAAACCTGCAATACAAAAAATACATTCGTCGACCGCAAAGCGGTAATTAACACTCTCGTCGACCGCATGAGCGGGAATCAACAAAAGGCAACAAAAATAAGGCGGAAGATCGATGGAAATTGGAAAAAAAAAAACCATTACATAAAAAGTTAAAACAAATTCATACAACTTTCTTACAAACTTACAAATTCAACCGATTCACTAATTTAGACAAAACTAATGTCTTTTACATAACCACTAACTTAAGTAGATGATAAATACTAACCTAAGGGGGTAACAGAACCCCGTCCAAAGCCGTGCCCGTCGTCCGCGTTGTCGTCTCTTGGACGTGGAGGAGGGAAATGGCACGGGCCCGGGGGAAGAAACGCCATCAACGGCGCTTGCATGGCGGCCATTTGCTCAGCTTGGCTCTCCATTTGTTGTTGATTGGCCCGTACTTGTGCTTCAATGGCAAGTCGGGCAGCTCGCTCATTTTCTCGTTCATTCGCAAGTGCACTCAATTGCTCCTTCATTTGAGCATTTTCACTTGCGAATCGAGTGTAATCAGTAGGATTGTAGGAGAAACATGCGCGTGCACTTTTGTTGCAAGGTGGATCATACCACACTTCTTTCCCCTTGTCTCCCATCCCAAATAGCCTCGACTTCTTATCGAATCCATTTGCAGCTTTATAGTATGCATGGAACTTGTCTGGGGTCTTGCCAGTTGGCGTTGGCTGACTCATCTTTTCGGTGTAAGCTTCCTGAAAAAACAAAAAAAAAATTGTATAATTAAAAACATGAAGTGACAAAAACAAAACAAAGCTAATAAATAGTATTAAAGTTGGATATAAAAAAACGCCTTAGTAATAATTTGTCTTAGCAGCTTTAGGGTAAACCCATTAGCCCTTCTTGTTTTTCTTTGTTTTCTCAAACAACTTGTACGGCGTAGGATCAACCTGAAAGTAGTATAAAAACATGAAGTGATATATCGGCAATATTCATCCTTTGTAATATGCAATTTGTGAAGGAAAAAATAAAGAACTTACCAATTCTTTAAACGCATCGGAACAACTCTTCCGGCCTAGAGTATGGGTGCCCAAAGCTTTCTCTCCACCCGACTGTCTATTTACCTTGTTTATATTGGACTTCTTGACAAATTCAGGATCGTTTTCGGGCCTTTTTCTAATGCTTTCCCACCAAGATTCAGGCATCAAATCCGGCCTTTTTTTAATATATTTGAGGCCACCAACAAGTGAGGTAATCTGCCTCGTGACCTGTTTCTTCCATTTGGGCTTCGGGTCGTAGTTCGGATCGACCGAGTTCACATGATTCTATTTCATCATAAACAACTTGTTAGTAATTGCTAAAATTGTACATCATCACGTTTTGAATGAAAACAATTACTTTTTAGTAATAGATAGAACCGTAATAAAATATACCTGAAAGTATTCGTACATCCGCCTACGCTGGTAATGGCTCGCTTCACTCCATTTGGTGAAGTACTCCCGGCCGATGGTACGAATAAAAGACCAAGTAACGTATTGCTTGATCGGCTTGTCATCCCACCTGAAAAAGATACTTATTAAAACGAACACGATAATAAAAGTTATAATAAAAGTTAGCGTAAAAGTTATAATAAAATAAAGTTAGCGATAATAAAATTTTCTATATATGAGACACTTACCAATGGCCTATGTCAGGATTGCAAGAGAGAATAACCCGCGTCCCCTCCTATTGCGTAGTCGGCATCGTAACCTGCTTCTACTCTTGCTCGTGGTGGTCCGAGGCCGCCTCCTCCTCGTTCTCCTCCTCATCAGCAGGACGAGATCGACTAGTGTTACCTATGAGCCGGCTTATAAACCCACCTTCCATAAGTAAAAGCTATATACAATGGAAATTGTTAGGTAGTTCAATATATAAAACCGTGAGCAAACATTTTGAATTACAATGCAAAGTTCCAAATTTGATTAATTGTATTTTGACTAAATTCACACTTTTGTACAAATAGATTATTATCACTAATTTAGAATTACAACTAGTGACTCTCACTATCACTATCACTACAAATCAACAAAGTTCATCATCTGAAAAGAGCATTCCAACTTCTTCCTCATCTTCCTCATTTTGTACTTCTTGACTTTCTTCATCTTCATCATCTTTTCCTTGCAATCTCTTTCTGCCTCCATACCTGCTTCATTACCTTAAGAGCATTCCTCTTCCTACATCTCTCTCTATCATGTTCAATCCTCTTGCATTCATTACAAGTGATTGATAACCAATCATACTCAAGCCTTATCTTTTTAGCACTACTATCTTCCTCATCATGAATTCACAGTGTTCTAGGGAAATCCTGATGAACTTTAACCTAAATCAAAAGTCTAGCATAACCCTGGAACTTCCTATTTTCTGTCGCATCATCTCTTTTTATCACTTTCCCTACCAAACCCCCAATTTTACCTAGACATTCAACCCCCAGAATTTTAGATCTAAGTGAAAAAACTTAACCCAGATTGGGAGGGTGGTCAATTCCTATTTGACTAGGTTCACATTTGGAGCCTATTCTCTTTTAACCACTACCTTATTATCAAAAATCATATAAACATTATCTACCGCATGTTTAGGGAATTCCTTCGTCTTAAATCGAACAGTAAAGATACCATTGGGCATAAATGATACCTTACCATATTCCTCACGTTTCCACATTCTCTTAATAAAACCTGACAGCACATTCAAGGGTTGGTTCACACTAACAACAGAACCAAACAAAGATGTAGACCAGTATAAAATTTCATCCTTAACATCCTCTAAATAAAGTTTAAGTATTGGCGTTACATGAGAATTTGCCTCCTTCTCCACTTTCGGCCATTTAGCCGACTCCACCATCTCCTCCGTAATCACATCAAGAGCATCATATAGGTCAAAAGGAGCGAGATTCGCACTTCCAAAATCCAATATTATAGCCTTCGAGCTCTTACATTCTCAAACTAAATATTAGACATTTCTAATAACATTTAATAAATAGTTTACTATTAAACTATGTGGATCTTATGCATGCATAATAAAAGATTAAGTAAGAACAAATTTCTTACATTGATTATGAAGAAAAGGGCACAACATTTGAACTCCTTTCAAATATTGTTCTTGAGTTGTGAATATGAGGATGATCTCCATGTTCTTAGTATAAGGACACTCCTATTAGTAGCACCCAAGACAACCCTTTAATCTCTACAAAATACTACACTAGTATATAAATGTAGTAGCCCTTAATAATATATCTAATAACTCTTATTACTACACTAATAATTTTTATTAGAAATATGAACTCAAGTTTTGGTGAAGAACTTCTCAAGTTATTTCTTGTGAGAGATGGAGAGGTAGAGAGATAAGCATGCAACATTTACATATGCCAAGAAGTAGTAAAAATAAGAGGAAAAATGTCCTCTTATTTTGCTTGTGAGTGCTGGCCACACCACCACATGGTAGGGTGTGTTGTCACTTTCAATTGTTCTTAACAACGCAAATAGGTAGTGAGTAGGTCTTAGTCAAATGCATCATTATGTCTAATTCTCAATTAGAATAATAATCAAAACTTAACCACCCTTATACCCTTCCCAAAACTGGCGCACCCACTAAAATGGGTGTCCATTTTATTTTTGCTTTTTGTCATTTGTCACATATGTGACATGTGACATGTAACATGCAAGTTTAACTTGTAAATATGCATTTAACTAATTTAAATGCAATTTCATAACAAATAATTTAGACTTAATATTTTAAGTCATATTTTATAATTACATGTAAATAAAATGGGTCATCTCATATTTGGTTAGTATAATCTACAACAATTTGTAATTATAATCAACGAATTTTGCTTATCTCCAATGTTTCATAAACATAATGCATTTTTAGTAATATAACAATTAAATTACTAAAATAAATCTTATTTATCATATTACATTAAGATATAATTCTCACTAACAATTTAAACTTGGTTCAATTAAAGAAATTAATTAATCTGTATTGCTATACAATTAATTAATGTACATCATTAGGGGATTGTCCTTTAGGTGTGACCTCAAGGGATCAACTGATCACCACCATCATACGCAGTAACGTCAAACTCTAGTGAGCCAATTGTTACCAATTAATGTTGACCAGTTGACTATAATATTTGTCATCCCTTTGTATTATTATTATTGAGATTCAATTATGTGATCGCACTATTGTTGAGTACACTCACTCCAACAATCTCCCACTTGTCCAGACAAGTGTGCGTCACCAATTCTCTTCTCCTATTCCAATCTCCCACTCAATGCAAGGTGTCTTGCAGGTCGTACTTGCATTTGCTCATATCATGAGTGATTTCCTCGATCTAAAGAGTAACTGTCTGCCGGAATTATCTACCATAAATACCTTCTGAGCGTGGCCACGCATTTTCAGCTTACTACTCCTCGAGTGGCCATGAGATTTTAAAAAAACTCTGACAAGGGGTGGACAATTCCTTTCGCACTATTCCCTTTGAATAGCCACAGCTCATCATGACCCAAAAGATATCCATTTGACCCCAGTTACGACGGTCATAGAGCATAAATCAAAGTCACTCTGAAACTTTGCCACCTTAGGCGAAAAGTCTTTAGTCAAAGAATTGACTCAAAAAGAATACTATAGTAGCTCTTGCCACGACCAGACTACAAGAATTACATAACTCGATAAGCGGTCACAACCCGATAGATTGTCCCTTACAGTCTGTCTATGTGATCGACTGGTCATCCCTTATGACCTTATTGTTGGAGTAAGTGTCCTCAACAATAGTGCAATCATATAATTAAATCTCAATAATAAGAATACAAAGGGATGATGAATATTATAGTCAACTGGTCAACATAAATCGGTAACGATTGGCTCAGTTAAGTTTGACGTTACTGTCGTATGACGGTGGTGATCAGTTGATCCCTTGAGGTCACACCTAAAGGACAATCCCCTAATCATGTACATTAATTAATTGTATAGTGATACAGATTAATTAATCCCTTAATTTGAAGAGGTTTAAAGTGAGAATTATGTCTTATTGTAATATGATTAAATAAGATTCATTTTAGTAATTTAATTGTTATATTACTAAGAATGCATAATGTTTATGAAACATTTGAGATAAGTGAAATTTGTCAATTATAATTACAAATTGTTGTAGATTATATTAACCAAATATGAGATAACCCATTTTGTTTATATATAATTATAAAATGTGACTTAAAATCTTAAGTCTAATTTATTTGTTATGAAATTGCATTTAAATTAGTTAAATGTACATTTATAAGCAAAGATTACATGTTACATGTCACATGTCACATATGTGACAAATGACAAATTACAAAAATAAAATGGATATCCATATTACATGGGTGCACTGGTTTTAAGGCTTTAAAAGAGGGATTTTGTTTGTAATTATTAATCTAATATAGATTAGACAAAATGATTAAGCACCTAATTCTAGCCCTAAGCATATTACATTGAGAAGACAAATGTGAGGCATGCTCATCCTCCCCCATTCCTTGTGGTGGCAGGTCATGCCCTCCTAAATAAGGAGATGTTTTCTCCTTATTTTCATTAGTTCATCTTATATGTGACACCCTCAAATTTGCGGAAAGAAAAAAATAATTTAAGTAAATAAAAGATGAGAATATGTTTCTAATAGGTTCACTTTAGTGAAAATCGGTACATTTTAAAACCGGAACCTACTATTAAATATATTCATCATAAGAAGGTGTCTTAAATAAAAAGGTTCATAACAAATACGGAAATAATATTATACCATAAAAAGTATCTGAAACGGGAGACATATCTCCCGTATAAATACGGAAATAAAAGAGTTGTAGATAATATACAATCCTAAGAACCGAAATATAGGTCCAAGGTAAATATTCGCTCGCTTAGCTCGTCAAGTACCCAATGTATGCATCACAAACCTGCCAACGCATTAAATAGAAACAC